>PVKA01006444.1:0-31709 GCA_004027165.1 Ctenomys sociabilis
CCTCACCACCATCCTACCCCTTCCTTACTAGCTGTGGGACATCAGGAAACACATCTGTATTTTCCATGTGGGCCACAAGAGCCATGTGCAAAATCTGCATCTGGGCATTCAGCAGAGTGGCCTGCTTAGAGATGGGGTCCCAGCCACCTTAGCACCTGTGCTAGAGCCCCCATGTTCCTCACATCAGGGCTGCACCTTTCCCCAGCAGCCCTGTAGGCTAAGCTAACAGCACATACCAGTTCCTTTCATAATGCTGTAAAATGAAAATCCCAAGAGCCCTAGGAGCTCCAAGGTATAAGTGCTAGGTTGTCTTTGTCCCAAG
Source organism: Ctenomys sociabilis (assembly GCA_004027165.1). NCBI lineage: Eukaryota > Metazoa > Chordata > Mammalia > Rodentia > Ctenomyidae > Ctenomys > Ctenomys sociabilis. Next base: position 323 of record PVKA01006444.1, read on the forward strand.
AAGAACAATCCTGCCAGTGTGGTGATGGCATGGCTGGACTTCAGGGCCTCTTTGCTTATCCCCTCCTCTTCTTGCTGCCTACCTTCCTCTCTCTCTCCTGCAGGCACACCCTGAGCAAGTCACTCACACAAAATTCTTCTAAGGCTCTATTTGTACAGAATCTGGCCTGAGACCTGACATAATCATTCTTATGACTAGGCAAGGGTAGGAAAGTCTGACTCTTGTCAGGTGGAATTGTAACCCCAGATACTTAGGAGGCTGAAGCAGGAGGATCACAAATACAAGTCTAGCCTGAACAACCTAACAAGACCCTCTCTCAAAATAAAAATTTCAAAAGGGCTAGGAAGGTAGCTTGGCTCAGTGGTACTGCACCTGTCCAGTGTCTAGCCTGTACTCCACCCTGGGTTCAATTCACAGTACTGGGGGAAAAAAATAAAAAGAAGTCTAAGTCTCAGCCTATTTCCTGAGGCAAAGTGATACTAAGAAATGGAAAATGTGTGGGAAAAGCCAAATAAGGGGACATAGTAAGAAGAGTCTGGCGTATCAATATTGACTGACAAGAGAAGTTGCATCTGGTATAGAGTAGAATATAAAAGCACATTATAAAGCAGCACACAAATCACATGGTGACATACACCTACAATTCTGGCACTTGGGAAACTGACGCAGGAGGATCACTGAGTTCTAGGCCAGCCTGGGCTATATAGGTTGAGTTCAAGGCCAGTCTGAACTGCATAGTAAGACCCTGTCCCAGAAAGAAACACACACACACACACACACTCTCTCTCTCTCTCTCTCTCTCTCTCTCTCTCTCTCTCTAGCAGCAGCAGCAACAGCACACAGAGTGACCTTGCATATAAACCAAATCTGTGTTGGGAAAGTAACATGTTAAAAGATTTCCAGAGGGAGCTCAGTGGAATAAATGCTTCCCTGGCAAGCACAAGGGCTTGAATTCAATCCCCAGTTCCACAAAAAAAAAAAAAAAAAAAAAAGAAAGAAAGAAAAGAAAAGAAAAAGATTTCCAGGGTTGGGGAGACAGCTCAGTGGTCTGACTGCCTGACTGGCACGCACAAGGTCCTGCCTTCGATCCCCAGTATTGAAAAAAAAAACCAATAATATTCCAACACTTGTGCCTTAGGAGTATTACTTACAGTACGCAAGGGACAGAAGCAACCTCAGTATTCCTCAATGGATGCGGGGATAAGCAAAATCTTATACATACAAAAGGTATTTTCATAAAATAAAAGGAAATCCTGATAACCTGCTATACCACGGGTGAACCTTAAGGACCCTAGGCAAAATAACCCAGCCACAAAAGGGAAGTACTATGTGCTTCCACTTAAAATATGAGATACTAGGGTGGTGGAGTTCATAGGAAGCAGGGAGGTATTGCCAGGGATTAGAAGTAAGGATGCCAGTTTTGCAGAATGAGTGCTGGAGGCCAACTGCACAACACTGTAAACACACTTAACACTACTGAACTGTATGCTTAGGAAAATGAGCAAAATGGTAAACTGTATGCTGTATATATTCTACAGTGAAAAAATAAAAACAACTTTTAAGATGTTCTTAAAATGTTAACAACATGGAATTAGGGGTAGTTTTACCTAGTTCTTTATGCTGCCTTATTGTGTGGCCATTCTACTTAGCTGTATATTAACTTAATGATCAGAAAATAAAAGAAATGAATTTTAATTCTGGAAAAACAAATGCAGTATAAAAAGACAGACCCTCTACTACCCTAGGTTGGTTAACCTAACCAATTTAGGGCTTTGTGTTTGGGGCAGTTAGTGTGTATTTATTTAGAATAATGGATGACTTCAAGTGAGGTCAGTTGTCTACTAAGCTTCTGTTTATTTTGCTTCTCTTTACCACCAGAAACAACTTAAAAGGTATCAGCACTCCTTGTTCTGTGACCAACCAATTAAAATGTCTAGATTAATTCCCTAAAAATTACCAAGCAACGTTGCTTTGTACAAGTTTAGATTTCCTCAATGTACTCAGCAAGCATCTCTCAACAGCCCGACAGACGCTAGGGAGCACACATGTCTTGGGAACGCAGTGGTGGTCGGAATGAGCTTGGATCCTGGCTCACAGGATGCAGTAGACTGTCCCTGTGAAGACTTGATGCTGAAGGATGGGCATATGGGCTTCCCATGAGGTCACACATGTGCTCACACATACCCGTGTGCACGGTTCCCAAGCCATCTCTCACACTTTCCTAGAGCTGCTTCCTGCCAACCCAGAGCTGTTACCATTCCCAAAGCAGTGAGAGCCTTCCGAACATCAATGAGAGGCACTCAGCTGAGCGATGTCATAATCTGAGTCAGAGAGAACGCAAATTTCACTTCTGAACAAACTCACTCATTCCTCTCTACTTGCTGCAAAAGCTGTCTCCCTAGTAATGATTCCTCCGGAAACCTCTTCTTCTCATTCAATTAGTTCCTAGACTCATTTGGTAGAATTTCATGGATAGCCATTAGCCTCATTCTCAACACCTGGCTTACCCAAGCTTTGGGTGGGTGGGGGGCACTCAGAGACCAATGCACCCTTTAACATTGGGCCCAGGCTCATCCTAGTTATTGCGGGCAATCAGACAGGGCTGGGCCCTCAAAGGAGATAACAAAGACAAGATACCTCCCAACTGTAAGAGAGATGGATGCTCCTGCAGTGGGCCAGACCTAAAGAACAAACGCTGACTTCCCTAAAGATTAGCATCCGGGACTGATCATCGCCTTGAGGAAGCCCAGAAGAATCATTACTCTGACTACTACCAGCTGGCTACCCGACAAGATCCTGTTCTATATTCATGCCCACTTGCTATGTGACTCACTTCCCATTTGGTCCTGGACTTAATCAATTTAACCTGAGCAATGATACTTGTAATCCCATTGGTTGACCATAGTTTTATCTTACCTCATGTCCACCTAAGCAAGTCCCCGTGTTCTCCACCTTAACCCTGTACGGTTTTGCCCTATAAAAATAACCTGGAAGAGACAGCTTCCTGGCCAACCCACACGGGTCTCCTTTCTGTCCTCTCAGACAGAAGCTTTCATTCTCAATAAGTATTCTGCTCTTAACCTCCACTTGTTCCTAAAATCCATTCTTTGTTTTTAGAGAACATGAACTCGTCCAGGTACCTTTCAGGTCAGGAGTTCCATTTCCACTATGTCACTGGGGCCCAGAGGCCAGGAAGTCATAGGCCTCCTTCCCCTATGAATCCTTCACCCTGTGGTCAAAAACCCCTCTGATCTCCAAATCATTCACATGTGGTCAGGCGGCTCAGATGCAGCAGGGCTTTCCTTACCAGTGGAATAATACACTGCCAGCCAGTCTCTTATCTTCTGTTCACCATGGTTTATTCTGATATTCAGGTGAAAGAACTGGAGAAGTGTGCTTCGGGCCAGGCTTTTGAGCTGATTCTCAGCCCACAGTCAAAAGAATCTGTCCCAGATTTCCCCCTCTGCCCTCCAAAAGAAGAAGGAGCTTTCCCTGGAGGAAATTCAGAAGAAATTAGAAGCTGCAGAAGAAAGATGCAGGTCCCATGAAGCTGAAGTCTTGAACCAGCTTGCTGAGAAACGAGAACATGAGAAAGAAGTGCTTCAAAAAGCAACAGAAGAGGTAGGGTGGGGAGAGAGAGAGAAAAAAGCAACATAAGAGAATGACAACTTCAGTAAAGTGGCAGAAGAGAAACTGACCCACAAGATGGAAGCTCACAAAGAGAACCAAGAGGCACAAATGGCTGCCAAGCTGGAGCGTTTTCGAGAGAAGGATAAATACATTGAAGAAGTATGGAAGAACAAAGGATCCAAAGATCCTGCTGATGAAACTGACGCTGGCTAATTTGTTCTGAGAACTGACTTTCTCTTCCTCCCCTTCCTAAATATCCAAAGACTGGACTGGCCAGTGTTATTTTATTTCTTCCTTCCTGACACATATTCTAGAAGCTGATATAGGACGGTACAGGTAGATCCAAATTGTAGGATGTTATTTTAGGGGTTAAACGGGAGAAGCTAAAGTGTTTTACTCTATTTCTAAAGTGTTGGTCTTTCTAATGTAGCTATTTTTCTTCTTGCATCCTTTCTACTTCAGTACACTTGGTGTACTGAGTTAATGGCTAGTACTGTATTGGCTCTGTGAAAATATGTTTGTGGAAAAGTATGTAGTGGCTTCTTTCAAATTGTTAGATCCTGAATATCTGCTAATTTTTCTTTTCTTTTTTTTTTTTTTTAAGTCGGAACTGGGGATTGAACTCAGGCCCTTGTGCTTGCCAGGGAAGAACTTATTCCACTGAGCCATCTTCCTGGCCCCTATCTGCTCATTTTTCAATCCCAATTCTGTCCCAATCTTACCAGATGCTACTGTACTTGAATGGTTAATAAATCGGCACAGTGCAAAAAATAATAATAATAATTCACATTTTGGTAAGATAGCACGATTAAATGCTGAATATAGACTTTACAATAAGCAAACCCTCAAGAACATATACAACTTAAATAAGACAACCACAACTTAGTTGAAATAGGTATGCTCCAGTCCATCTGCTCCACCTCTGCGTTTGCCCATGAGATCCAAGTCAACTGGCAGCAAACCCAATTAAGAATCTGGGTATCATCCCGTCTCCCAGACAGGTTTCTGTCTCTCCCACTTCCCCTAACTCTCCCTCCACTGCTCCTCTGACCTCAAAATGTTTCCAGAATACTGCTAGAGTAAGAAAGACCAGGCAGCTCCAGAAGTGCTCATGTTGCCTGAGAGATACTCATGAACATAGAGAAGATGTAGCCTAGCTCAAGTAGGCTGAGAAAACTGCAGGATTCTGAGATGCCATTTTGTCACAACTCTTCACATGGACTACATGTGGTCAGCTCAGAAATCCTCCTTCGTTTAACATCACTTTTATGCCATCAGCCCACTCTCCTAGAAACCCCTTGTACTGCTCAGGCTATGAGGCAGCTCCTACAGACAGTGGGTAGAAGGTTCTAGTGCACTGACAGCTTATCACACCATTCTGAAGAGGGAAATCTAAGAGGGCCCATGATGACATTTTGCTTGGGTTTTTAGCAAGACCCTAGATCCGTGACGGCAAACCTATGCACACACACCACAGCAGGGGCACAGAGCCCTCTCTGTCAGCACACAAGTCAAGAAGCATGTTACTTTTTCTAAACTAAAAACCTCAGTATTCAAGTTTAACATCACAGTAGATACTTTGCAATACATTTTGCAATGCACAGTGTAGACCTTTTGGGTTTTGGATCGCAGTTTGGGTGCTTAGTCTCTACAAGTTTCCCTGTGGCTGCCTACATAAACTCCCTGCTGTAAACTACTGTAGCAAGGGGCCACAAACATCATGTATTTCTGCATCCACACCCTTCTGCACCTCCCCACCAGCACCAAGCCTCAAGATTGCTATGGCCTCTGGTGCTTTAGCATGTATGACATTTGTAGACACTGGGACAGTTCATGTATGATGCAGCTTGCTTATCTTGTTGCTGGGAATCCAACTACCACATGTCTAAGTTTGGAATAGCTTCCTGAAGAATTAAGAGAGGACAGAGGCCCCAGCAGTCTCTGCCATCCTAGCGGAAAATCCAAATACCCAAGAGAGCCCCTCCCACACCACTAGGTACATCAGCACACTATTCAAGTTGAGGCTGGTACAACATGGCTCAAGTTGTCAACACACAAAATGATGAGCAAATTAATGATCAAATTCTTTGAAGCTATTTAGTTTGTGGCATTCGTTACATAGCACAAGCTAAGTGATACAAAACCATGATCCCAGGGTTGCAAGATGGCTTCATGATACAGCTTTATACTTCCATGGGCACCTACTTAAGGTTAAAACACAGTGAAACAGTTAAAGCCATTTCGATAAGATATTATGCAATATGGCCTTGAGGAGGTACTAAGGAAGGTCCTTGGCCAAAATGACTGCATGTGGCAAATAGTCTAGTCACCGTCTTTCAACAGCAGCCTCCTCAAGTCAACCCTCCCAGTAAGTGATGCAACCCTTGGAAGCAAAAACCCCAACTTTGTCGGGCATGTTCGTGCTCTGGAGGCCTGAGTCCTGGGAGTCAGTGCTGAGGCAAGCATGTGCTTTCTTCTCTCCACAAGTTTCTTCTACCTGCAACCACCAGGAGGAAATCTAGACATCCCACAGGGGGTTGTTCCAAAATCATTATACTGCGATTGCTCTCTTGGAAGGCGTCCCCATGCATCAAGTAGCTCTGAATGTCACCTGGGAGAAAGGCAAGTTGCAGCAAGGGTATTGTCTAAGGCTCCCATGGGCAGAATTCATGTTTGTGGTTGTTTCTGAGCAGCATACCAACTCCTTGTTCTCATTCATGTTCTCCCTCCCCCTCTTAAGACCTGAGAAGGTGACAAGTATGAGTCTAGGAATGTGTTGCCTCTTCTCCCACCTCACCCACCCTCCTTCCGCTTCCCAGCCCTTTAGCTGGCACTACCACTGGTTGACCCAGACACCCCTTTAATCGTTCATCTATTAAGGCATCTTAAATTTTCCACTAACCAGCAAGTATTTTTATAAACTTTATTCTTTGTATTACTATGCATTATCATATGTATGGATCACATTCATTATAGGGAATCTGAGCCTGTACACGACACAAGGGGTTCCTTTTTCGCCACTGCCCTGCCCACCCTTCTCCCTGTCCCCATTTACACAAGCTCTGCTTCCATTTTTCCTTCCATTGTTTCCCTTCCTTTGTTCTCCCCTGCCTTGTTCCCCACATTCTTCCCACTTCTCAATATCTCTCCTCCATCATGCTCGGCATTTACCCTTTAACCAGGAAGTATCTTGAGCTCCAGAGCCATGTTAACCAACTTCTTGTTTCCTTTTTCTTATTCAGGTATGATGCAAGGAGCAGCTGACAACTCGGGGGATGTGCTAATATATAGTAATAAAACAATCTCAGTGTCAATTATTAAGCCCTTTTTATGTGCCATGCAATGTTCTAAGGACACCACACATTCACTCATTTAATCCTGGCACCAGGCCTATAAGGAAGGTGCTATTTTAATTATCATTAACAGATAAGGACCCTGATATACAGAGAGGTGTGTGCCCCACAGTGAGTAGAGCTCATGGTTCAAATCTAGGGTCTAACTGCACTATTGCCCTAACACCAGACAGAGCAGAAGGAGGTCCCAGGTGTGCTGACCAGATACACAAGTACTATTTCACTGGAAATGGTAACTCTGTCTAGGCTTTGAGCAGGATGACATGAAATGAGCTGGAATGGATAATAGAGCAGAGAAACACTGGAAAGAAAGGCCACAGTGCTAAGTCCAGAGGAGAGGCAGGTAAGGTCAAGAAGACAAAGACTACAGGAAGGATGAATTTGGGAGACTTTTCTCAGATGAAGTCCACAGGATTCGGGACAAAGATGATTCTGAGGTTGTTGTGACTTTGGATATGGGCTTGAAGGAGAGATGAGCTGGGATGCTTAGAAGTCAGAACAGGTCAGGAAGGTGTGCCAGAGTTGCCAAGACCACTCCCAGGTTCCTTGACGCACAGGACTCATAAGACTCTGAGTACAGTCATGCACACAGCTGTGATTTATCTCAGCAAAGGCTACAAAGCGTCATCAGTGAAGAGGAAAGGCTCTGTGAATGGAATCCAGAGCACACAAGGCACAAGCATCCAAGAGTCCTCTCCTGAGGTCACACAGAATGGATCCTGATAAGAAGGATTCCAGGAACAAGTCCCAAGAGCTCCTGTGAAGAGCTGCCTCCCGCAAAAGCAAGTCACAGGCTCAGCCAAGTTCTGACCTGCGTAGGCACCTTGTGAAAGAGCAAGCTGAGACTCCAGGCTGCTAGCGCCAACCACACTGCATATACACATGCTGTGGGCACAATGAACCCCCTGACCGATGCTGGAAGAGGAAATGCTCCAAAACCCAAGTATGCAGGCACCAGCAAAGGACCGATCTTATAGGCAAGAACTCTAATAAAAGTGGTCTCAAGCTGCTTTGCTCTTTTTGCAAAGGTTAAGAAGTAGATACATCTCATACACGTGGTATCTTATGTCCAACACACAAGGGCTCACATTGTACAGACAGTATCAGTTCTTGAGTAATATTCAAATCACAAACCTAAGTCCACACATCTTTCCTACCTGAACAGATAACAAAAGGAACAGCAAATACAAAGGACCAGGCAAAGCCTGCAAGCTTGAAGGCTGTGGCTGAACCCCTTTACATTCAGGAGAACCATGCACCTCAAGGCAACACTTTGCATATCATTATTAAGATAAGTCAACATTGGATCTGCTGTGTGATCAAACACAATTAAAACTTTAATTAACTGAAACTCAGCTAGTCATCGTCTTCAAATAAATATAAAACATGTTTGGTTGGTGAATAAAAAGGAGGAGAGAGTTTAGTTTAGTTTTTTAAAGAAAGAAAAAGGCGAGAAGTTCAGATCAGGGCTATTTTCAAAATAATCACTTCCCATAGTCTTCTGAGGGTGGATGCACATTTTATATGAATATTTACAGAGTGATCATTGGAGGACAAGGTGTTAGATCCTCTAGAACCTCAGGCATTCAACTCTGCACATTCTCCCTACTGTTGGAAAACGGACCCAGAGATTCCCAAGGAAGTTTTGGTAATGAAGTTCAAACCAACGGTTTAGTAGTAAATGTTGCAAACCCCTGTTCCCCAGATTTTCGCTAATTTGAGGTTCTACGATACAAAGATCTCTCAAAGGGTTTCTTCAGGATTACCCACCAAGTGTTTCTTTGCTAAACATGGAATTAACCTGGTAGTCACTGAGTTGCATTTCGCATAGCTCGGTGTTCTCCTGCATCCTTCAGTGAGTCAGCAGATCCTCACACATCACAGAGGACTACGACCCCCAAGTATCACCAACAGTGAGGCAAATGACTCATGGGGCTCTGCATCATACTTACGAGACCTGACGTCTTGCTCCAATAAAGGCCAAAAGCCACTTCATATCAATACAAACCTCAGATGAAGCAGGGACCCTGATGATGTGAGGAAGGAGGATACTAACTGAGATTTAGGGTCAGGACAGCCATGTGAAATATACCTCAAGGAAGTAAGAAAAGTGAAAAAAACTGAGAGCATTAGGAGAACTGCTACGACGGCCATAAGACCAACACAAATGGCAGATAGCTTGCTGGCATCGCTCTATCCTGGCCTTGGCATGAGCTCTTTATGAATGGTCTTTGAAGTGTGGAGCTGGGGTCCAAGGCAAAGGCCCTGTTCTTTAGGGTTCAAGTTAAAAAAAACTGTTCCCAGTCGCAGTACCCATTGATTTTTCTAGACTTTGGCCTGAAAACACACCAACCAAATAGGATACTGTCTTTGTCTTCTCTAATAGATACTGCATTCAATTTGATTTGTTTAGGGTATTTCACGAGCGTCTTTACTTCTTTCTAGTCCTATCTTTTATCTTTCTAAATAAGAAGCCCAGAAACACAACCGCAAACTAATGTATTTGTAAGTACCTGACGAGCCCCAGGACATTGGTCTACACTCTGGGTCTTCAACTTCATTGTCTCACTGCCCTGAAGAAAATTGGTAAATTATTTCCGTCCTATAATCTCATTTCAAAACCTTTTACCCACTCCCAACTCTTTTGGCCTTGATACTGAAATCCTCTTTGGGTAATCTGAGGTCTGACGGGTGCCAAGGGCCACTGCGGCCTTTGCCTGCTCCCTGGCATTTTTCACTGCTTGGAGGCAGGCAGTGCGCCAGGGTTCAGGGCCCCATAATGGCTCTGTTCTTTCGGGGCAAATGTTAATAATTAGCAGGAAGCATTTTGCCTTTAAATCTCACAGCTTGAATAGTAAGATCTTGTAGTGCCAGAGAAACACTTAATTCTAGAGCAGTGAGACTATGTGTGTGAATCGACCTGCGGTAGTAGTTTCATTCATCCACAGGAAAGGAATTACTAAGCGCAGGCTCTTGTGCTGGGGACTATGCCTGCTCTATGGATGCAAGGGAGGACTAGACATGTGCTTTTTGCCCTCACTCAACTTGAAGTTGCCTTCAAGGGACTTACTGAAAAAGCAGCAGCTGTCAAGGAAAAGAGCCTGGACAGCCTACGCTTGGGCACATGCAGACACTGTGCTCTGGTCTGGAGGCAGCAGCAGAGGGAAGGGCAGAAAAAGGAGGAAGGAGGTGGGAGAAGTATCTAAGAAAGGCCCCTCGGGATGGCTCAGAAGAAGGGGAGTGGCAGGGGGCGTGGAGCCTCGGGGAAATTCCCACAAGGAATGGTCAGGGCCAGACAGATGCCGCGGAGGAGCTGCTCGTGCTGCTGAGTCCTCCCAGAGGAGCGTGAGAGCGCAGGCATCCCTCAGGCCTCTGGAGTAATTTCCCAGTGGGGTGAGGGGCTGGGCCCAGTTCTAGACCCCAAAAAGAACAGTGACAGGAAGAGGTAAAGGCTACAAATGAGGAACAAAAACAAAGTCGTTGCCTTCAAGGGACTTACATAAAACAAACATGTAATATGAAAGCGGTAATAAAGGCTAAGGAGAAACATTTTTAAAAACCATGGAAATATGAAACAACAGCCGGATGGCCAGAACTGTGGGTCCCTGGGCCAAGCTACCAATGGCTCAAGTTCTGGTACCTTACAAATGAACACTGCACCCCTGAGTCTGTTTCAAAATGCCATATAGGAGCCTAGAATGCTAGAACGGCATCTCTGTGCCTCCCTTTCTTCTGAAGCCCTTAGTAACTCCCCAGATGTAGCCTGACAGGGTTAGCAACCTGCCATAGGCCCCACAGAGGTAACAGCTGGAGCTCTGCTCTGCCACATGGCCACATGGGATGTCTGAACCCTCCGTGTGTGAACAGTCTCCATCAACATGATCAGAGCCAAATTCCCAGTTTTGGCTAACACCAATGTTAGGCAGGCACCAAAGCTCGTTGAGTAACAAAGACATCCACAAACTTTCCTGCTGTTGATTTCAACTGGTTAAATTAGCACCATTATACAACAGGAATTATTTATACCTTCAGGAAGGTGGGAGGACATTTGTCTAATTTCACTTAAAGAGAAAACACTCTGCATGCTTTTGAAATATTTATCACTAGCCAGAGTGCTAGGAAGCATTAAAAGAACCACAATGGGAACATACTTAATCAGTTGGAAACATCTCAAAAGTGTGTGTGTGTGTGTGTGTGTGTGTGTGTGTGTGTGTGTGTTTGTGTGTGTACACGCACCATAGCTTTCCCACTGTAAGACAAAGGTAGAGGAAAACATGGCTATAGGGAGATGAATGAAGAGTTAACAGGCGAGCAAACTTCTGGGAGGAGAACATGGAAACAGTAACTAAGGAGGTTTATGGACTGGAATATGCAAGTGCGCTTAAAATTAATCTTGAGACAAAAGCTACACTTACAGCTTTTATCTTTGATCTCCTAACCTGAGTGCACAGAGACCTACACACACATATCCCTAGGAGCCAGCGCATTTGTGGGATTGTCTGAGAAGTTCCCGGTACCCCATCCAGTCCCACTGCCGAGAGGTCTTCAAGGAAACCCAACGGCCTGAACACGGCCCTGCGGTTCTTCAACTCAAACATGCTTAAGAACTACCTCGGGATCTTAGGAAAAGGCATGCTCAGATGGCGGAGGTCTGGGGAGAGGCCTGAACGATGGTACAGCATCTTCCCAAGAATGGAGAGGTGGTAAGTTCTGGAGTCACAGCAAAGAGCTAGACCAGGCTGTCTTTCCTACGCAGCAGCCACTGGCTTCAAGCAATTATATTAAAGCTAGATGAATTCAAGGTTGGTTCCTCAGAAACACTGGCCACATCTCAACAGCGACACGTGACTACAGTTGTGCTATGGGCAGTGCAGTTAAAGAGCATTTCCACCAGCGCAGAGTTCCACTACTGTGTGACTTCTGGAGCTCTTATTCTACTCACGTGTCCACCTCACACATGCAAACGCATACACCACATCATGCCACCAGCTCCTCGCAGGAGGACCCCTTCCCACACCTCGGCTTTAGCCTCTAATTCTATACTATATCAGAGATCCCCCAAGGGCCCAAGGCACCACAGGCTGCCAGGACTCTTTCTCCCATCTTCCCATTTCATAAGAGCATATTCATAATTCTACACAGAAAAGATGAAGGACCATTCTCATTACTTTGGGAGCATGCTGCTAGGAGGTAAAGGAATTACAAGCGGACACTTTATTGAACTATCTCAGTAAGGGACACATCACTCACCATCTCATTGGGTGGCAGGGATTATCAGGCCAGTATTACAGATCAATACCAGAGAACAAGAGAGGGGATGCTGCATGCCCCAATGTCACAGAGCCAGTGACAGTGGCAGATAGCTTTGCTCCTGAAGTGTGTGGCTCTCAACTTGTGCGCCCTGCTCTTGGGGACCAGGCCCAGGCTCTGCCCTGCCACTGTCACTGGTATCTTCATCTGTCACCGGTTCTGCACCTTCTCTGCAGAACTAATGTGTTATTTATGAAAATAGCTGCATGAAATAGGGAGATGGGGCGAAAGTCCCAGAAGCCTTGGTTTCTCAGACCACAGCAGTCCAGGGTGTGCTCCACCTCCCACTACGGAAAGCCTCATCTAAGACGTGAATCATGGAGTACTAGAACCCAGGTACCGGGAACCTTTAATCCAGAAAGCACCTTCATCCATGAAAAAAAGCACAACTAGCCATTTAGCTCCTGTACTCTGATTCATCAAATATTTACTGAACAGCTAACACGTTCCAGGCACAATGGAGGACCTAGAGACAAATAAAAAGTATCAGATCCCTGACTTCCTGGGGTGTACACCTTCCTTCTTCTATAGGTGTTGTCAAGGAAAACAACTTTCCAAAGGTAGATTCCACCCCCAATTTCAACTCTCTGGGGAAAAAAAAAAAAAGCCACAAAGAATGCAGAAGATGCAGCTGGCCAGATAGCTCAGCAGATTAAAGAGCCTGCTTAAGCAAAGTGGCCCACATTTGATCCCTGGCATGGTGTGCAGGCCCCATGCCTCCAGGGTGTGCTGAGATGGCAATTGAGACTGGGCATGGACACAAACATGCCTGTAATGCCAGCACTTGGGAGAAGAATCACTATAAGTCTGATGTATGTAGTGAGACCCTATAGACTCTGTAGACCCTGTACCACATACAAGAAAGAAAGGAAGAAAGAAAGAAAGAAAGAAAGAAAGAAAGAAAGAAAGAAAGAAAGAAAGAAAGAAAGAAAGAAAGAAAGAAAATGTAAGTATATTTTCTTTTCTTTTCTATTTTTTCCGGTACCAGGGATTTAACTCAGGACTTTGCACTTGCCAGGTAAGTGCTCATTCTACTGAGCTATCTCCCCAGCCCTATTTTCAATCTCTGAATTTTACTTTGCTTCCTATGCTGCTCTGAAAAGGCATGCTCATAGCTCCTTATGGCTTCATGGCATCCTTTCACCCAGGCTATCTGTACAGTCATCTAAGTCACAGCCCACAATCCTTCAGCGGCCCATGAACGAAGTCACCAAGACCGGGGTGTGCATTCCCAGGCACATTGGACACCAGTCAAAAGTAATTAATTTTGTGATAGAAAATTGATCTCTCTTGTTCTCCTAATGCAAGCTCTGTCGAGAGAGTAAACAAACAGGGCTGTAATAATTAATTGAAAAGAAAGAGTCTAATTAAATTTTTATATTAGTGTACATAATGGCCAGAAATAGTAAACACTATTTTAAAAGAAAACATAAAATAAAAATAAAAAAGAACCAGAGCTGTAAAACAGCTCTATGGCTCTGCAGACAACCAATGGCCACTTACCTCTCTTCAGTGCAAACGTAACTTCCACTCATTTTCTAACCATAGCAAATGGCAGGAAGGGGAAAGACTACAGAACCATGAAATATTTAACCACTTCCAATTTGGTCCAACTCAACAAGAATTTATCGTGTGCTTCTCCATGCCTGACACTGCGATCCATCCATTTCTTCCACCAAAGCTTACTGCGTTTCCAGGACACACAAGAAGTCGCACCTGCACGGCCTGATCAAGGCCATGGCATCTTTCCCGGTGGCTGAGGACAATCACCAGCTCTAGACAATGATTAGTCTCATAAGAGGGACAGCACGGACACGCAGGACCACACTGGAAGGCCACTGATGTGAAGACCATGTGGTGGTCCAGGGAGCTTCTTCTGACATGCACGATGAACTCCTGAAAGAGGTGTGATTTACCTCAAAACAACGGGAATATTAATAAGTACACTATGTCATCTTGAAGCAAGAGAATGGCATGGTCTGAATATTTCTTTTCTAGTACAGTACCATATGACATGCTTATGACCATGGATCTTATCCCTAACTAGGTGTGCCTCGCTGTGAGCTTGTCTTTAAGGTTCTAAGGCCTGGAAAGCTGAGGATCTAGATATGATAGTTACAGACTCGAGGTATATACTATGCTAAACTTACCTATCATTGGGAGCAGAAGGAGTGCAGAACTTTGACCTAATGAATTTTTACTATTCTACTTATAGCATTTCTGCCCCCCCCCCAAAAAAAATCCTCTGGAAAGAAGGCCTTTGAAGGTAACAGGGTGTTATAAATAATATCATTCTATGGGGCTTCAAGGAAAGAGTGGTTTCCCTCCTTCAGATAGCTGGTTTATCCCTCAGATGGGTCTACAAGTACTGCTGGCCTTCTAATCTTTCTGGCCAACTCTAGTAACTTTCCTCACAGGTACAAGGAAGAAGGAAGCAATCTTTACTACTTAACATAAATTCTCCTCACAAAGACTGACAGAGAAGTTGCTAGGCCTCAATATTATCAACCTAGGTTGCCAAGACCACATAATTTTATTAGGTAAGTGTTACAGGTTGTCTCCAGATGTCACCCCAAAGCCTCACGGGATCACAGGTGGGGCTTTTCTGAGGTGGCTGGACCTAGTCTGTATGTGGTTACTAAATCAGTGCCCTCAGTGGCTTGGCACAGCTCTGGCTGTAGATGATGGGTTACCCACCCAAAGGTCACGCAGTCAGGATAGAATAGAGTGACCAGAAGAAGGCTGCCATTGTTGCTTGCTGCTCCTTCATTCCGGTGCCACCTTGTTGCTTTCTGCCTGCCATGGGCAGTTTCTCCTCTGCCAGTCCACCCTGCTTTGGGGCCAGCTGATTATGGACTGAACCTCCTATTAACCGTGAGCCACAATAAGCCCTTCCTCCCTTAATTTTGAGTGTCAGGTATTTTGCCTCAACAACAAGAAAAGTAATCAAGACACTATGAAGAGGAAGTGACTTGGATTTAGAGGGTTGTACACAGCTAATCAGGGATGGGTCGATATAAAAGACTCAGCATTTAGATTCCCAGCATAGTGGTCCACACCACACACCAGTGCCTTCCAAAACATGAACGATGCCCTCTAGGAAAAGCTTTGAAACAGGGAAGTTAAACCACCCCAAGTGACAGAAATTGGATCTTCTACTGCCTTAGGTTGGCCTCTAAGTCCATCTTCCTAACTGGAGGACACACTTTGATGCTAGAAAAAACAGCTGAGGCATGCAGGCATTCCAAATAATGTGCAGAGAACACGGCTCACAGCAGTTCCAGGAACTGACAAAGAGATGCTACAGCTAGCCCAGCCCAAGAAGGAAGAGGACATTCTGCTTTGTGGGGGGTAGCACTGGAGAAGCAGCACAGATTCTGGAGTAAGTAACTAAACCTGAAAGAATCCTGTGATCCTCTCAATTAATGCCACACAGCTAGGCATGAGATGGGTACCACAGATGACTCTGGTCACACTGGGGTTAGCCATTTAATAAAATGGAAGGCAGGAGGAACAACCGTCATTTAGATAAGGGAAAGAGAGATACAAAAAAAAAAAACAAATTAGGTAACCTGCCCACATCATGCAGCCAAATGATTGGCACAAGCAGAAAAGGACAGCACTCACTCACTGCTACTGCTTCACCTCTGACCACTTAGCTGCTTCTGCCCTGCTTAAATCCCCAAGAGCCCACCCGAGAAGAGGCAACACAGAACAAGTAAGAGGCCACTGACCCTCTCCAACGTGCACTCCTTTTGTAGAGAGACCACAGCAGAAATCACGTTGCCTAAGCCACAGCAAATCATCCTCACTGGTGCAAACCCAAGTGGGGTCCTGGATTCATTCTGACAGTAATGCAAGGCACTAGGTCCTCCCTATTTATGACACTGTATATGGCTTTCAAAGATGTGCATCACGCACTAATAAAGCAGGAATCAAACGAACAAGAACCCCAAGTCTTTTCCCATTACCATCTCCAGTGTCATGACCACCAAAGACCTCAACACATGCAACTCAGAACGCAACAGAAGGAATGTGCGGTTCACCAGTGGTCCTCAGCCAGGTGACCTTTGTCTCCAAGGGAACGTCTGACCCTGTGTGCAGACAAACTGATGATCACAACTTGGTACCTAGAGATGTTGCTGCATGTCCTATGAAGTACAGGACAGTGCTCCACAACCAAGAATCCTCTGGTCCCCAATGTCAGCAGTACCAAAGCATGAAAACCCTCAAGCCCACCAAGTCAGGCTAGGAATCTCAGGGTCAGTGCTTTGATGCACTCACCCAGTTCAGGAAGATTCTACCAGGCATCCTTGCTTCCTTCACACACAAGGAAAATGTCAGAGAACCATAAAAATTAACTTTTTCTAAGGTACTGTCTTAACTGCCAGAAAACTCAGTTAAGTATTTTCAGTGGCTGGAGCAGAGGTGTATTTGTTTTATTAGGGAAGCCAACTCAGAGCCCCCAGAGATACTGCTTGGGTGGCTGAAATTGGGGCCTGCCTGTTGACACCAGTGGAGCAACCTCAGGGTGCCTGCTTGGCAGTGAGGACTCCTCAGTCTTCAGACAAAGCCAACGGGTCAGGGCCAGTCCCACGTGCTGCAGCTACTACAGGCAGAAACTGTCTCACGTTGGGAGATTAAAGACCTCCATCCACTCCCAGGGAGAAACACTCCCCAGTTCTCTGTCAGGCACCCTTGCCCTAGCTTCTGGTTCCTCCTACTCCTTGTGGTTCTCATATCCAGCCTCGTGAAGCATGAACGAGGAACGGAGACCAGCACAAGTCTCTGTGACTGACTTGGGGGTAGCAATCTGTCAGGTCATCGTCATCTGCAGAGAGCCAGAAGGTCTCCAAAGAAAGAGGAAGAAGAAAACAGAGAGAAGGCCACTTGTCTACAGGTTAGGGTTTAAAACCAACAGAGGAAAGGGATCACGCCAGGAGAAAAACCAAGGAAGATGTTTTGTTTAGCCTTAAAAGCAAATTGTTTATATGCCCAAAAGCTGCCTTTGGAAATCAGAGCCATTACCATGTGAAACGTCATTTGCTAAGCTTGACTGGCTGCTAAAAGGCGCATCACCTGTGGAAAAGCTAACTGCACTCGCTGGCCTGGCCAGGCTGGCTGGAGACTCCCATCCATTGCAAGCAAGACAGGACTTGGCTGCACCAGCTGGAGAGCCCTAGAGCCAGGGGTTTGGCTTGTTTGTCTGCAAATCCTCGTGCTTCAGCCCCCACAGAGTAAGAACAGAAGGACTGAATGGATGTTAAACCTTAAAGCCAGGTCTGTCCGAAACAAAGGCTGTGATGCTCCTTATGTTCTTCCTCCTCCTCTTCCTTTTCTTCTTCTGTGTCTGAATTCTTGTTGCAGTGTGTGAGAAAACTGAACAAACTTGCCATTTTAACAAACACACAGCGCAGTGTCCTTTAGTCCAGTCCTGTGATCGTGCAACTGGACTGCTTCATTCTGGACAGAAGCTCCCCAGTGCATTAATACCAAGCCCTCAGCTCCACGTATCCCCGGCCCCCAGTGACCTCTGATGCACTTTCAAACTGTGGAAATTCAGCTGTTCAATGAACTTCATGGATGCAGTATCACACAATCACTGCTCTTTGGTGACTGGCTTATCTTAACTAGCACAGTGTCCTCAGGGTCCATCCACTTGGTAGCACACATCAGAACGCCATTCCAGTGGGGCTGGGGAGATGGCTCAGTGGAATAAGCGCTTCCCTGGCAAGCACAAGGGCCTCAGTTCAATCCCCAGTTCTGCCAAAAAAGAACTCCATCCCTTTTTAAAGCTGAATAATATTCCTTTGTCCACACCCTGTTTATCCATTCATCTGTGGATGGCCACTTGGGCTTCTCAGAGTATTATTTGTAATAGGGTGGCTTGTGTATGTAACAGGGAAAGAAAATTTGGAACAGACTCAGATTCTGTTACTAATACCCCATGTGATCCTCCGCCCCATACAAGGCTCATTGTTTTCACTTACAAATAGGACGTGAATCACATCAGTGTTCTCCAAAATAGAAAAAAGATCTTATCATCTTTAGTAAGCAATAGATGCTTCATTGTGACGTCACCGTGAGTGATGTTACACTAGCACACATCCATAACTGAAACTTAAATTTCACAAGACAGCCCTTGCTCTCCCCTTTGCAATCACTTGCATTTTTATGCTCTACTTCATTACTTTTCATTTTTAAAAAAATAAATAAAACATGGTCACGACCCCTATTCTGATCTCACTATCCATAGGTGAGCAGCAAGCCACACTTTGAGACCCTGTTATCTTAGATGACATTTTTTATCATGGATGGCCCGTGGGATATGCAGTCAATGTGCCCCACAACTAAAACAGTCTATTTAATAAAGAGTAGGAAAAATGCAGGAGTGAGCTTGCTACCAAAAGATGTTACAAAGAGCTCCATTTCTAAAATGTACTGACCATGGAAAACTTCATGCTTACCAAAAAGGAAAATCTGCACCAGCCCCTGGGAGACAAGTTCAGAGTCTGGGCTACTTGGTGAGACCCTGTCTAAAAATAAAAAAGGCCTGAAGATGTCTGTCAGTGTGAGTCTCCGGATTCAAACTCCAGTACCACAAGAAAGAAAGAAAAAAAAAAAGTTAACAAGTCTTGTCAAGGGTATAAAGACATTATGGAAGTTCCTTAAAAAATAGAAGCCATAGGTCTCACTTATAAGCACACACGCCTATGACAAAGAAGCGCCTGTGTGCTAGTGTGCAGTGCAGCAGTGATAACATATTCACGAGTAGCCAAGATCTGGAAACAACCTCAGTGCCCAGAAAGACGAGTGGACACAGAGAATGTGGGGTTTACATAAAAAGATATTATTCAGTCTTTAAAAAAGAAGGAAATTCTGTCATTTGCAACAGCATGGATGAACCTAGAGGACCTAGGCTAAAGGGCATTAACTAAGCACACAGAGACAAATTCTGCTTGGTATCCTAACACTTAGGAGGCTGAGGCAGGAAGACTACTGCAGGTTCAAGGTAACTTGGCTATAGAGTGAGTTCAAGGACAGCATCAAATAGGAGAGGAGGGGAAGGGGAGAAGGGGAAGGGGAGGGGAGAAAGGAAGGGAGGGGGGAGGGGAAGAGAGGGGAGGGGATGGGAAGGGAGAGACAACTACATTTACAGATGGACTCTACTAAGTGACAGACAAAAGAGAGTAGATTAGTGGTTACCAGAGGCTGAAGGGTAAGGGGAAAAATGGTAAAAGGGCATAAACTTTAAAAAAAAAAAAAAAGTATAAACTTGTAGTTATCAGATGGATAAGTTTGACAGACACAACGCAGCACCTGGTAATTGTAGTTAATAATAATGTACTGATTGCAATTTGCTGAGAAAGTATTCTGTTTTTGCTCTTGAGCATTTTTGTCACACGGACTCGGGCCTAAATTTACACACACATTTAGACACAGGCACAAAAAAGTGACAATGTAAGGTCAGACCTTTGTTCATTCGCCTGCCTGTGGCTACCCCTTTGCGGTGCAGATGTATCTCACGATGTCGCGTTGGACACCTACGTGTATACAGTGTTCATTGGTCAGTTATACTCCAATAAAGCTGGAGAGGTGAGAAGGGAGACAAATGTATTTCCAAGACTTAAATGCAATGGTCTAGTACATAATTTCAGGAGAGTCTCACAAGTTTAACATCAGTCCTACACGTGTTCAGGTGTAGGAATGAAAAACTTTCCTTACCATCAAAGTGACTGACTCAGCCCAACACACACCTCACCACAGTTGCCAGCAGAGTGTACAATCTAAGTCTTGCCCTCGTGAGTACACAACTTAACAGGGCAGGTGATGGTTATTTAACACTTAATTTTTTTTTTTGCAGAACCTGCTTGCCAGGGAAGAGCTTATTCCACTGAGCCATCTCCCTGGCCCCTTTAATACTTAATTTTTACACAACAGGATCAACCAAAATCATCCAAGTAGCTTTAGAAGGCCCCTCACTGCTTACTCCTTAACTGAGTAAAATTCATTCTCTATCTCTAATCCATTTATTTTTTTACTTCGCTGTCAAATGAAGGGTGCTAAGTACTTTAGTCACTTTCATTTCAGAAATGGGTACTGAGTTTTTGTACAATATTGGAGACTTATATCCATGTTGACACTTCTTTTTTTATTTAACTAATGCTACCAAAATATGTATCTATTTAACCACAATGATCTTAAGAAAAAAAAAAAAAAAACTCAAACTATGGCTTAGTCTTGCCCACAGTCAATATGGATACATTTTTAAAAATTACATATCTGGTTAGACAGTTAAACTATGAAGATTTATCCCCAAGGATGACTGAATATTTAAGAGGAAACAAGAAAACAAATTCCTTCATAGTGGAATTCACAGGCAAAGAGGTCCATTTACACTGCTTTTGCTTTCTTTTTTTCTGACTTGAACAGCCAACATCAATAACCCCCTTGTTAGAAAACTGAGGGGCTGGGGAGATGGCTCAGTGGAATAAGTGCTTCCCTGGCAAGCACAAGGGCCTGAGTTCAATCCCCAGTTCTGCCAAAAAAAAAGAAAGAAAAATGAAAATTAGAATCACCAGTTGGTAAAAAGTCTGAGTGATCCTCCCTGATGGCACATTTATGTTTTGTTGTTTTTTTAATCTAAAATAGGAGCAATCCTTTACATACACACATGCACGCACGCACACACACACACATGCATCCTTGGTCACTGCTCTCCCTAGCTCTTCATCCACCCCGCACAAGTTGCAGCCTCCTCCCTCTCCTCCCCCCACAAGGAGGGGGGAGGTGTGCTCTCCAGTGTCACCGTCACACCATCTTCCTCCTAGCTCCAGATCTTCCTCTCCATTGGCCCATCTCTCCTTCCTCTCCTACTCTCTAGGCTGCAAAACTTAAATCGCCTTTCTAACAAATGCCCCCACCATTCCCCCTTCCAAAATCTCAGTGCCTCAACTCTTAGATACCAAGAATAGCTCCCTAAAAGGTCATAACCACAAGGTGACAAGTGTGGGAAAGGCCCAGCTTCTCAGGGACAGCCACAAGAAGACTGACCCAGGCCCCAGCTCCGCCATGGGCAAGCAAGGGACCACCTCTCTTGGTCCAAGTTCTTTCAAGTAAGAAATGACACCAAAATCTATCTCATCAGATTTTTAGAAGAAGTAAGCGAGGCTGCATCCAGGACATGTACTACACCAAGCATGGCACACGGCAAGTGCTCGATTAATGCTTCGCTGTCTGCTTCCACCTCCAAACCAGAATGGCTCAGGGTCCAGATCAGGGAGGATGAAATAAACGTAAAATTCTTCAACAATCCTACAGTGCTAAAGAGCTTACTTCCATAGTTCATTTCTTAGAAGTCTAGAAGATCAGGCAGAAATAGATTTTTGTCTTATTCAACATCAAAGAGTTGTATTAGAGAAATTCAGTTGGTTTTCCTATCACTTTGGCTTCAACAACCTTGATGACAGCACATACCACATCTGAGAGATGAGGGCAAAAGGGGGTGGTGTTGGAAAGGGGGAACTTCAAAGAGCCTTAATAAGAAGAAAATTCCACCAGCATTACCATATGTCCAATCCTTCCCTCCTCAACGCCAGTCCACTAACGAGCTGGGGGTGCCGCTCCAGCCAGGGCTCCTTTGGTAGCCAGGACAGGACGCGGGTCCAGAACACCTGCAGCACAGCCCAGGGCCCTGGTGTGACACAGGGGCCTTCAGAACACAGACACGACAATACAAAGGCTGGAGATCTTCCTCTGCTAGCAGGTAGGGGAAGATAACATAGGGGGCACTTGCTTCCAAAGGCATGAAAGTATGACAGCCAGATTCCCTGGGAGAGCAAGTAAGACTGGGAGCACGGAGGAGCAGCCTTTGTTCTCATCAAAGAAGAAAAGAATGTAGGGGGAAAAACTAATGAGTTTCTGCAGAAAGATTTGAGCAAGGATTACAGATCTGGTAAAGAACGCACACAATTGACTGTTTGGCCAGCCCGCAGTGAAAACTTCACCCCTTATGCTCAGGGGAGGGTAGCCTCAGCCCTTACCTCTCAGTGCCTGTTCTGTGGCCATAGGCAGCAGAAGGAGGCTTCTCTACAAAGGAATAAAGAAGGAGACAAAGCTGGAGCCACTCTTGGCCTTCATCAGCCCAAGTAGATTTGCATTTTCTATGGCAGTTTCAAAATGTTTCATCCTCTGACAATATTTGGTGTGTACAGTCAATGGCCTGGAAATTATACCCTACCCAGCCCTGGGCAGCCCAATGGGTCTCCCAGGCTTCCATAGTGACCTGGTTCATCAAACAGGCTTGCTGCACACCTGGGGATGCACTAGGGTCTTGCCAGACAGATAGGGAAGGAGTCAGAGGCCAGAAATGCGAACCTTGCCAAATGGCTAAATGATCTTCAGGGGGGAAAAGGACACAGGGCTCGTGCTTCTGCCTCCCCTCTGAATGTCCCTGCAGCTGTCCCTGAGAAGAGAGGGGTCACCAGTGCCTCCGGGCATCCCTCAGCAACTGGAAGAAAATACTCAGCACTATACTTACCGACTGTGCCAGGCCTTCCCAGGGAGAATGTTCCTAATGTCCCTGGAAGAAGGCCTGTCCGGAAAATCTGCTTCGGGTCCAGCAAGGGAAGCAGAGAGAGCTCACAGGGGGCCAGGTTCCCAGAGATCTTAAATAGATCTGTGTGGTGACAGAGCACAAAGTATAGAAAGATGCTTCTCAACGCCAAGCCAGACAGGCAAGCGCCAAGCCAGTTTGTAACCTAGGCAAGAGCAGGGTGAGGCAATTATCAAGAGTCTGGCAATGATAAAGAAACAGGAATCAAATTTACTGATTTTCTACAGGGCAGGCGCAAGTGTTAAACACTTGATAGATCATTTTACTTCATTAGCTCTCTTACGTGGTTGAGTCTTTTTTTTAGTAGTAGATGTTCTCAGATGTAATGATCACATCATTATAGGGAATTGGTAAGATGACACAACAGGAATGATGAAATGGATGCTCAGAGAGGTCAGGCACTTTGGCCAAGGGCACACAGCTAGAGCAGGCCAGGAAAGGCCACAGGCCCCATCTCCATCTGGAACTTGCTCTGGTCCTGGTGTGAAGGCTTGGCAGGGATCCTGCAGCCCATCAGACTCAAGTGGGACCATGTGCAATTGTCAGGTTCTGTCCCACTACAGTTCTGGGGGACAGATGGACCTGCCAGGGGTGTGAATGAAGCTCACTGGAGACAGGCTTGGGAAGGTCGTGTTGCTGACCTTGGTCTACCAATGGGCAGGATGGGACAGTCTGGTGTCTTTAGAGGTCTTTCGTGCTTCCCTGGTACTTCCCAATTGGCCCCTTTCTCCTGAGGATGTCACAGCTGCTGGGTCCAACTGCAGGACCCACTTGAGCCAGCCTCATCTCCACAGCAGGCCCAGGCGGAGGGAGGCAAGGCTAGTGGGGGCTGTGGACTGGCTGAGTTCACCAGGGAGAGCCCAGGGCAGCCACCATGCTAGGGGGTGATTCTGTTGGGAAATCTGAAGGAGCACAAAAAAAAAAAAAAAAAAACACGGTGTGACTCAGTTTCCCTAAAAGTAGAAAAGGAAGGTAGTGGACAATTTCTGGCTCAGAAGAAAACTAAGAAAAGAAATTCTGCGCTCATAGTTTAAAAAGATGAGACAGAAAAGAAGGACAAGGGAAGGAGGAAGAGGTGAGAGGGAAAAGGAGAGGAAAGGAAAAAGTAAGAGGAGGAGGTTAAGCGGTAGGGAGAGGAGACTGGAAGACCTCAAATCTGATTGAAGCTTTTCCCCTCTACATGTGGTTTTTCCCCCTCGCAGTCATTTTCCATTGTTGTGTGCCATGGGTGGGGCGCTTGAGAGACGAAGAACCCCCGCAGCCAGCAAGCGGACTTCAAGCAAAACTTTCCAGCTAAAAGTAAACACGCAGCATGCAAGTCTCTACTAGGGCTATTGTAATTACGTAACTTGATCCCTAAAGATAAGGCTTTTTATAAAAATGTCTCCGTAGTTTATGGATGTTTTCCCCAGACGACTTCAAAAATCAGCAAAGGTTAGCACTGGATGTGGAATTTTTCACACAGGGCTTTCTCACACCCTTTCCGCACCTTTCACACACATGGCAGGGCATCAAAGTGCTTTGACAAAGAAGTCTCAGGTAGTTGACATGCAAACAACACAAGGCTGAGAATGCAGTCAGAAACACTGGCCAAAAACCTGCGACCGCACGAACACGGACACCGGTTGGCCTCTCCAGACAAAGTTTATATAACGGGTGGACCCCCGTTCTCAGTATTAATTCAGTGTGTAAACAATAGGGCGTGGCCTGGACGACTTGACGGGCAGCTTTTGGAAATGGGCTTCTGCTTGGCGAAACATCGCAGTGATCATTTTATCCGCACGGAAGGAAATGCAAAACAGTATCACTAAAACAGGAGAGGTAATTGCGGGGCATGAATCAAGAACTGGATGACCCAGAACGAAGAGTAAATTAGTCCCTCTGCGCTCTTGGTATTTGGACCTCATTTCCCGAGAAGAGCCTGACCTGTAACTTCTAAGTAACCGAGTCCAGCTCACTGCACCTCAAGTCCCTTTCCATTTTCTGCTGAAGGTGGGCAGACTGCAGACACAGGGCACACGGTTCAGCTGGCTCTCGTGGCAGCGCGACAGATTCAGGCATAGGACACCCGAAGGAAAATGCTGCAGCTCTCTTGCAATGATAAAAGTCAGTGGAGCACCCCAAGCAGCGAGTTGTCAAGCCTGGACTAGAGCCCTCAGCAGAGCGGATTCTGCTCTTGCTCCCTCTGTCAGTCCACCCACCCTTCGGCACTGTCTTGGGCAGTGTCTGGCCCAGGCGTAGAGGCTGTCCCGTTACAGTTCTTTTCTCTAAAAGAAACCCAAATCTTTCTGTAACTCCACCCACAGGGTCCTAACCCCTCCTTCCCATGAAGTCAGCTGGTAAGTTATCTCAAAGTGTTTTGCTCCAGGCTGCAGATTCCTAGCTCTTCAATAGTGAAGCAAGATCCTCTTGCCAAGCAGGCAGGCACTTTCCTTCAAGGTCTGGTTGATAGTGAGAGTGGTTACCAGGCCGCACAGTTACCTTCAAGCAGTCCCTCGCTACTTCGCAGTTCGACATGCGCAGACTCACTGTTGGGCCAGTTTTCAAAAAATAGTAACCTAAATTATTTATTGCAGATTTTTCACCATATTATGGGATTTTTGCAGCGCTACACAGTACACATGTGTTATTAAAATTACGTATGTTCATGAGTTTCGAAAATGGCTAAAAGGGGCTAGGCATACAGCTCAGCGGCACAAGCACCTGCCTGGCAAGCACAAAGTCCTGAGTTTGATCTCCAGTACTGCAAAAAAAAAAAAAAAAAAAAAGAAAGAAAGAAAGAAAAAAGAGAAAATGGTTAAAAACACTACAAGTGTTTTTAAAAGTGTGGGAAAGTGTTTATAAAGTCTTAAAATATATATAAATACCAAAGCAAAAATAATCACCACTTTGCAGATTTTCACTTATCACGGGCATTTTAACCTCCATGATAAGTGAGGGACGGCCGTATTAATATTATCTCCTATTTACAGTTCCCTTTTGACCAACATAACCTATTGCAGACATACAATAAACCAATCTTCTCATTCTATCCGCCTCAAACATTTTATGAATGATAGGTTTCACTGAACCATCTAATTACATTTCCACACCTCCACTGCTTAACACCTCCTCTTTTTTATTTATGCACGGGGGCAGGGTACTGGGGATTGAATCTCACTCAGGCTTCAGTAGTGAGCTGTATGTCTGCCCCTTTTTTCTTTCTGCGATAGGGTCTCCCGAAGTTGCTGGCGCTTGCCATCCTCCTGCCTCAGGTTCTCAGAGTGCTGGGAGTCGTTATAGACTTGGCTACCACTCCTGGCTCCCTCGCTTTTTAATCCTTCAAGTCCACAAACTTTATGTAATCTGAACTTGGAGGGGGGAAGAGTCTTCAGACGTGGCAGTGGTAGGTTTATATTTTCTATTGTGATGAAATGTCTGTCATTTTCACACCACTGCAAAACAAAGAATATCCTGTCTCTCTCTCCCTCCCTCCCTCTCTCTCTCTCTCTCTCTCTCTCTCTCTCTCTCTCTCTCTCTCTTTTGTGACCTCATGCATTTTTTTTCCTTTATGGTCCTTTCATATTTTTAACACGCAGGTAGGGTTCTCCTCCTCCAAGAAGGTGAGGGTTGGGCAATTGCTGAATGCAGAACAGCCTGGCTTTGCAGATATTTCCCACTTTCTAGAAAAGCTGCAGATGCTCAGAGCAGGCATCTTCCAAGCCATCAGCTGGCTGTCTGGAAAAGCAAACACACACTAAGCAAATCTGAAAAGGCTCCAGAATCCTACCGGGGTCCCTCACTTTCTTTACATGAGACATGGAAAACAGAATTTCTTTGTTATCTACTATATCAGGAGTGAGATCAACAAAAATCTACTGGCCGTGACTTAAGGAGATGGTATCATTTCTGGTAACAAAAATACAAACCAGGGAGTAAGGGCACCCCAGGAGGAGGGCAGGAGAGGGGGAAAATGGCTCTGTTTAGTCCTTAAGACTATGCTTTCCCTCAGACCTGGGTAACACAGATATAATCAGCCTTACTGCTTAAGCATTTGACTTTCGAAGTAAGTATGAAAACAGAATGAAATTGGATGAATGAGCACAATATTCATGAGAAACGCCTACGACATAAGTGCTCAAAGATAACAGGGGCTGTTTTCCATTTAAATAAAATAATGTAGGATTGAATGAGAATTAAATGTACAATGGACAGCACGTGGAAGGTAAAATGCTGAGATCAGAAATGTTCTATGAGACCAACTCAGGAAATACAATAGAAGTCAATAGATAATATGATTTGATATGAAAATAAAATTACAGCCAACTAATGGATTTTTAAAGTTCACACTGCAAATGGGCATTATTGTATTTTTTCAAAATAAGGAGTGCGCCTCTACAATTGAAGCCTTTTCTGTTATACATCCTCTCCAATTTTTTTTTTTTTGACAAAATGTATATTTGGAGGTACTATTATTAGAAAAACCTTGTCATTCAATCCCATATCTATTTTACCACATTAATTTAGCACACTAGTCTACAAATCTAGCACAATGAAGCTTCATATTGATTTTTAAAATTTAATACTCATAAAAATTACTCTAAGCACAAAGTTACCGTTTAAGTACAATCCTTTCAATGTCCAATCCCTTATCCTTTTAAATTAAACTTACACAAGTAAGTATACTGAATATGAGGGTTATTCAAAAAACTACTTCTGGTTTCCTTCAGAAATCTTGCTTACAAGTAAATATAAGTGCAATAACGGTGCAATTCTTTCATTCTTTCTTTATGCTTGACTGAATTAAAACAAGCTATGACACTGTGATCTAACAATTAAACTCTCTTCATGCAGTTCAGAGCGATTTTATCGTGGCTTTGCAGTTCTTCTGCCAACCATTAAATGCACAACACTTCAAATAACTAGAATGAAAGATGTCTTATAAATTTAAAAATGATGGGATTCTATCCAAGCAATGAATAAGCTGTTCTTGGCTGCGTGCAAATTCAGCATTCTGAGTGGAGGAATTAACACTGCTCTGCTAACAAGCTTAACAATTTGAGGATTTACTGAACTTTTAATTGTCTAAAAGAATAAGTCCCCCAAATACCTCCCTTTTCTTCCCTACTGTCCACATACAGAGTTTTGTAATCAGCATTATCAGTCTTATTCTTTCAGACACAGATATGTACCTGGTAAACAATGCATTATAAGCATGCTACAGGTCCTAGGTTCAATCCCTAGCATTAAAAAGCAGGTAAGTGGACAGACAACCGAGTTCACTGCAATATGCAATGACCACTCTGTACAAGTTCTGCACCATAAGTACTATGACTTTGTAGGCATTAAAAGAATTATAAAGCCAAAGCACATAAATAGGGTTGGAGGCAGGATAAAATAAAACCTTTTGCTGAGTCAACATTAAAAATCAACCACTTCATTAAGAACTTCAATACTGAAAAAGCTCAAACCTTTGGAGAATCCATTAATGTAATTTTTTGTGGCTCATTGAATTATTCCAAAGAAATAAAGAGAAACAAATAGATGCAAATGCCTGGGAAATTTTTTTCTATTTTAAAAAAAAAAAAGTGAGAGCGAAAGTAACTTGCTTGAAATATTTTGCAGACTTTAGAAAAAGTCATCCAAAAAAATAAATCCCTTCATCATCAAAATCCTTCCAAGCATTCCTATCTTCACACATGTGAAGGAACATTAAAATAAAACAACAACAAAAAAAGATATCATTATTTTTAGAGCACAGATTTTTTTTAACAAAAAAATGGAAGGCGCAGTGGGGAACAAAGACCCCCTTAATTAATTTCTGTCCATTGAGAACCTAAGTGTGGCTGATGCCCCATTAGATTTCTTTGGATCCACCACCACCAACAACAATAAGAATATAATGGCTTTAGCTCCCAAATTAGAATTTCCATGCTCTAAAAACTGATCAGCCAGAAAGCTACAAATCAGTTTGATGAATCACAAAAACCATGCCTCAGTTTTTCCCTTGGTGAAAAAGGATTCAAATGGTTTTCTGTAAGCTAATTTTATGCTAGTGCCTGTACCAGTAAAACTATCACATAAGACCCTCATATATATGACTTTTACAACAATCCATTTTCGTAAACTTCAGTGATTGTATCAGTGATTTACAGGGCATCAATCTAGCATTGTAGGTTTTTTTTTTGTTTGTTTGTTTGCATACTGACAATGGAATCCAAGATGTCATGCATGCTTGGGTGAGTGCTCTACTGTGGAGCTACAATCCCCAACTTCTAGAAGAGTGACGCTTACATAGCCCACTAGGATGTATCAAAATCACAGAAGTTGAGGTGACCCATAGGAAAATGATGTGCATGTAACCATCAGACTCTGAGAAGAGTTAGAAAGCCAGTGGGAGTGAGTTTGGACCCAAAGTGTAGAATCAGCAGGCAACTCAGCAATACCTATGTAAAAACATGCATACCCTTTGATGAGAATGCCCCATGTAGGAGGGAGGGCCATGTGGAACATGCTAAATACTAAAGCAGCTGACTGGACTTTCCTGAAGGGACACAGACAAGGCATCCAAGCACCACTGCTCCCTCCTCTTTCCCACCCAGATCCTGAAGCCCACAGGCCCAGCCCTGGCAAAGGAAGGCTTAAGAGTCCTTCTGCTGGCTGATTTAGTCTAGACTTGGCCTTATTGCACTGCACTTAGGCAAGCAGGATGCTCCAAAGCCAGGTGAGTGCCATTTGAAAGCAATGAAATGTCAAGCATTGTGATCCCCCAAGGCACTGGGACACAGACAATAGTGAGTCAAAGCAAAAGGCCCTGAGGTTGGCTCTTGAAATGTATGGAAACCCTGAGACAAGAAAGTGGGAAGGCACCTGCTCCAGGAAGCACGCTTCACTTTTCTTACACCAAAAATGATTTGGATACTGAAAAACGACATACCTGATAAACTCAGATATTCTGTGCTCTAAGAACTGTACAGGGCTGTGGAGATAATTTGGCAGCATTTGCACCTCACTGGCAAGACCAAGGTCCTAAGTGATATCCAGTACCACAGGCTGTGCTGGCCCTGGAAATCTGGCGTGCAACATGCTGGCCCAGAACTGGGCATAGTGGTACACACCTGTAATCCCAGAAGTGGGGAGGCTGAGACAGAAGGATCACTATGAGTCTGAGCTGCACAGCAAGTGCCTGCATCAAAAAAATAAATAAAAACTATAGGGTATAAAGGTAGCACAGAGCACACCCATATGCCCTTCATTCAGTCTCCGATGATGTTAACTACTTACACTACATGGGGACATCTGTCATAACTAAGGAACCAACACTGACATGAGACTTTGAACTAAATGGCACAATTTATTCCTATTTCACTACTGTTCCCCTACTGTCCTTTTCTGTCCAGGATGCCACCTAAGACCATGTTAGTCACTGAGTCTCCGTAGGTTTCCTCTGGTCTGTGTTTCCCAGACTTCCTTTGTTTGTGATGACCTTGACAGCTTTGAGGAGCACTCTTCAGGTATGTAATTTGGACAATGTTTCCCCTCGACAAAGCCAAGGCCTGACGTTTCACTCATGGATTAAACTACGGTTAAAGCTTGGGAGAGGATGACTTGTCTCATAATTTAGTTCTTAAATATCCTCCAAGGAACCTTTTATGATGGTAAACCTTTCCAAGCTTTGAATGACAGCAAACAGCCCCCAGAGGCATGCATGCCACAGGTTTACCAACACTGTGTCAGAGGGTTGGTGAGCAGCCTAGGCCACTACTGGGAGGTGGTAGAAGCTTTAGAAAGTGGGACTTGTGGAAGATAGGTTGGTAAGGGACATCCCTGAAAGTGAGACTGAGAGCCTGGGCTCCACTGGTCTTGGCTCTTGCCATCCCCACTACCCATTCCTGTTGTGATACAGTCTATTGCCACAGGCACAAAATGACAGGACCAGGTGACCACAGACTGAAACCACAACCAAAACAAACATTTCCGCCTCACAAGCTGATTTACCTCAAGTCTTGGTCCAGGTGACAGGAAACTGAGCAACAGCCTCAGAAGTGATGAGCTGAGGCTGTGACATAGTGGGCTCATTGGCTATAAATTCCCCATCACCAGCGATGTTAGCTTTGACAGGTAGCTTTGGGAGACGGTGTTTGCCAGAACTTTCTACCACAAAATTACCTTCCTGTTCCTTCCTGTTGTGGTCTGTGTCTGGATATTCCCTGAAGTCATAGGATGGCTTCTAGACTCTGTGATTAATTCACGATCCAATGATCGGATTATAGGTGTGAGTGCTTCACCCTCCTCGGGGCGCACAGCATGCAAACAATCTAAGGGAGGGAAACTGGCTTGCTCTCTTGCTCCTTCATTTTGCTCTTGCTGCTTTTTTTTTTGGTGGAACTGGGGATTGAACTCAGGCACTTGCCAGGGAAGTGCTTATCTCACTGAGCCATCTCCCTGGCCTGCTTTTGCTGTTTTCACCACCATGATTATTTGCCTTAGAACCAGCTAA
>PVKA01006444.1:31809-83719 GCA_004027165.1 Ctenomys sociabilis
ATTGAATCTTTGATATAATTCAGCTATAAAAAAAACCTGTAAATATAATTTCATGTATGCACCTTGTACAGTACCAAAACGTTATGAAAACAGTTTGCAATGTATTAATTCATCGACTCTGTATGGTTAAGGTGTCTTGAAACTGTCTGATTGACATTTGTATTTTAATAAAATAAAAATAAATGGAAAAAAAAAAAAAACAAAAAGAACCAGCTGAATATGGACTAAAACCTCCAACTAAATAAACCTTTCTTCCTTCATTTTGGGTGCGAGTTATTTTGTCTCAGAAACCAGAGAAAAGCAACTGAGACACTTGTCATATTCCACGCTTAGCAAGCAGGTCCTCCCTCTGAGGGAGGAGAGGCAGGTTCAACCGTACATGGAGGAACAGACGCGCAAATTACTTGGAATTCCTCTCTGGGGGAAATTTATTTCTTCTCTCCTTCTTCTTCATTTATTCACATCAGTGTGGGCTCATACTGATACTTTGGATTACAATGCAATAAGTGTTTACTTCATTGCTCCAACTGCCCTAGCTTGGCTCATGGGAACCATTTCAGATTGGTTCCCTTGCCCCAACACATACCAGTATTTTGCATTTTGAACATTTTTTTCTGCTTTTCCATATTGTTTTTTAACCACAGAAATGTCTCGCTTGAAAGGGGGCGGGAGAAGTAAGTGTTGAGTGATGTTCCCCTAAGATCTGAACGTGAAATCGTATCTGCCCGTATCTCATCGCTGACCCTACGCGAGAGCTGCGTCACTGGAGAAGTTGAAGTGAGGTCGTGCTAGAATAAAGCAGGTCACTCATCCAATACGACCCATGTCCTTCTGGAAGGACAAGTTCAGAGGCAGACAGCACAGAGGGCGAACAGCAGAGAGCAGAGGTAGAGGTGTGGGTGGTGCCTCTGCAAAGTGAGAGCACCGATGACTGCGGCCAGCACCAGGAGCCAACGGAGAGGTGGAACAGATCCTCCCGACTGTGTCAGAAGACACCGGCTCTGCTGACACATCCATCTGAGACTTCCAGCCCCAGACCTGGGGATAATAAATTCCTGCTGTTTGAGTCATTGATTTGTAAGACACTATTATAGCAGCACAAGGAAACCAACACAAGGGCTAACGTGACTGAGAACTGCATTCCAGCTAAAAACAATTCACAGGCTTCCTTACACAAAAACCAGCAGGGGTAGAGGAACTTCCTAACACACACCTGAAAGGGCATGCTGAGGCAGGGACACAATCAGCCCACCTCTGTACGCGGCCCTCTGCTGGCTGTGCACGCAGTGTGGGACAGAGTTTCCAGGTGCTTTGTTCTGCCTGCAGCTCGCGGCCACCTGCAGCTCAGATCAGGGCTACTTGCTGCCAAGCACACCTGCAAGCACCAGCCATAGCCTCCCACCTAGTATAATCACCGCCTTCTTCACCACACTAAGCACCAGCTCCACAGGAGCCAAGCATTTCCTTCCCAGGGGCCCTCCCTAGTATCCCTAACAGGCTGATGGATGAGTCCCTGCATCACCATGGACCCAGCCAGACTGTGTCAACTCAGCATCTTTTGGGCCCCCACTTGATGGCATGCTTTGCTCCACTTTCATCGTCCCAGAGTCAATCAACAAGTGGGCCAGTAGCTTAGAACTGAGCTGAACATCATATCATCATAAGCCATAGAAATACCATATAATCGCCCATATAATCACATAGCTTTAGTAGAATAATTTCACACACTGGAGGATCCCGAAGCAAACGCCAGGCTTTTGGATGAAAGCATGACACGCTCCGGCAAAGAGAGATGCACTCATAGTGCCAAGACACAGAAAAGGCAATGTGCAGTCGGACCGCCCCACCAGGTGCCAGCTGGTGACCTGGACACAGGTGAGATCTAAGCACCACCTAAGTCAGGTGGTAGAAACACCCTCCTCCCCACCCCAGTCAACTGGGAGAAGAAGAACCGCAGGTGACAGATAAGATCTGAAGTATTCGCTGGAAATTATTGTTACTATTAAAGCTCAGGTTCATCGACATTTTTATGCGATATTAAAAACTCAGAGGAAGTCATTAGGCGAAGGCCAGCTTATAGTGCCTCATGCCTGAGTATGCAGTCTTCCCACAAACTCCAGGGCTTCCCTATAATCCTTCAAATTATTAAATAGTCACTCTGCTTCCCTTGGGGTCACATTTGGCAACAAAATAGTGGCCTAAGTGAACCACTGATATGACCCAGTGAATAACACTTAATGTTCTTAACTTGCTAGAAGCAAAGAGATTGGAATACTTCCAAGGGACACACTGGAAAGGCAAGTATAGTCCATGAGGTTGGAGAATGTGGGGACAGAGTGACAACAGAACACAAGAAGCTGGGAAATAGTTCAAAAATCAGTGTTGTGTCCCCTACCAGCCCCACACATCAGCAGTTCTCTACTCCAATCCTAGTTCTTTTCCATTTGGGGAGTGGCTACAGCCACAAAAAGAAAACTAAGCATATGGCTCTGTCCTTCTGGACATTTCTACAATGTCGGCTGGGCTGCTCTGGAAAATCCCATTTTATCTCCTACAGCTATATGACCTCAGCTGTCATTTCAAATAAAGTATGCTTCCAGTGATTTTTATGAACACAGACAAAAGCTGCTACAACCTTTTTTTTTTCCCCCCAAACCTCGCAAACCAACTGTAGTTGCTATGTAGGGTTATTTGTTTCTAAGGCAACAGCGTATATCTTAGGACTAATGGCCTGTCCTTTTGCCAGGCAACAAACAGCCTTGTGATGCAACTGCACCTGTCTCAGCTACGCGTTACTATGGAGATGCTCTGGTTGCTATGGCTACCATCACGCTAATCGCCTAGCAAAGGCAGACATACAGCAGTCTACTCAGAGAGCCCAGCTGTTCCTCCCCATCTCTAGCTGAAGACTGATTGTCTAAGGCCTGTGATGGAATGCTTCTCAACTGAGAAGCACAAGAACTTCATTAATGCGGTTTCAGACAATTGCTCTGTGCTCCTACTTGCAGCACAAACCTCCAACTCGGAGAAAAAAAAAAAAAATCTGCAAAAAGTGGACTACAGGAACTCCTCTGACACTGTGCCATTCCTAATTAAAAGGAACTTGTGTGTCAACGCTTATGTGTCTTAACTATGTAGTTCTAGTAGAAACATTTCTTAGCACCTTTTCAAAATTTTTTGTTGTGTCTGGGTTGTACCCACACTCAAGCACAATGTATAGATAAAATCCACTTTTAATTTTCTTCTGGGTTCTAGGGTTCTTTCTTGGCATCTACCATTAACATGCTTATCTAAAAAGTGACAAGCTGCTTTACCCTCCAATTATACATTTGCAACAACAGTACACATGACCTCTGCCTCACAACAAATGGGCATGCGAGGAGGGAAAAAGTCTCCACTGTTCTCTGCTGTACTTGAAGAAGCAAACACCAAGTAACCACAACAAAGCTATCACTCAGGAGCACCGTTTGCATGGAGACCAGGAGTGTCAACAACTCTATGAGTTTTCTCTCGACATCTGTGGAGACTGGCCAGGGTGGAGGAAGACAGAGCCACTTGTTTGACCCATTCTAATATCTTCTTCTCAACAAAAACGCAACATGCAGAGATTTGAAAGCTGTCACCTTATCTTTGTAAATGTTCCTATCCAGGAAGACACACCTTTACTCACGGTGGAACCTTCTGGAAACACCTTCCTCCAAAGCTGCAGAAGCGGTAAGGTTTGCAGGAAATACAACAATGGAGATGCTTCCTAATACCACTTAATTTCTTTCTCATTTAGCTGCAGTTATTTTTAAAATCTCATACAGCCTTTTAAATTGGTTTCAGTGCCTGTCTCTGCTAAAATAACACAATTTCAGTAGACCAAAAAAAGAAAGAAAAAAGAAAAGGCAGAGGAGTCCGGATGGCTTACCTTTGATATGCCTGAGGAGTGGGAGGGGGGTGGTACGGTGTCTTTTTCAAAGCCTGAATTAGATTTTGTCTGTACTCAGGGTCTATGCACCACAATGACCCTTTTCCAATACTCTGCAAAGGAAATTAAAATATGAAAGTATTAATACAGAAATAGATGTACAGTTATTGCCATAGTTGTTCTTAAAAGCTTCTCATTTATTTGTTGACTTAAACATTATGCTGAAAATAGAACACCCTAAAATACTCTTCAATCTTGCGTTAAATTTGATAGACCAAATGAACATGTTTGTTTAGATTATGTTGATACAATAATATAATCCTTCTGTCCAATCTATCCAAAAAAATGAGAATCTTTTAGTGTCCATTTTGAAGAATCCATGTTTTCTCTCCTAGAAAGCTTTAATGTTGCCAAATTGCAAATAATAAAAGAAAAAAGCGGGCCAGCATGCCCGCGAAACCCCACCTCTGCTCTAAAAATTAGAGTTATGTTTTTAAACAACCTTATATTGGTACCATTTTACAAAAATGGAAAATAACCAACTTGTTTTATTCCAACTCGCTCACAAAAGAACAACTTTCATGCCTGGAAAGGAATTCTGTAATTATCTTCCCCAGAAACAAAAGATCTCCTGCAACAATGGGAAACTTAAGCCAGGATCTGATATCTATTTTTGGGATCCCTCCGTTCACAGCAACATGTTCCAGCCTGTAAGAATGGACTCCTTAGAAGTCAAACTTTAAAATTCAAATTTTCTAGAACTGTTCAGTCCAGAGAAGCTTCTCAGAGACTCACTCTTGGGCTGGATGGAGGCAGCTAGTTTGATAAGCATATTTTAAAAAACAAACCCTCCCTGCCTCTGAAACATTTAGCAATAGGCGGATGGGTAGCCGCTCTCTAAATGCAGACTTCCAAGTGATCCAATGGACCCAAACTGCTTGATAAAGTCACTTGTAAATATTTACTGATTGGTAAAGAGAAGTTGTTAAATTGCCCAAACCCACACCTACCCCATGCTTCTCACCACACCCTTGCACAACTACCGCACAATAGGAAGACTGAGCCCAAGACTGAGATCTTTTGCAACATTTAGACAGCAAACCAGACTACCATTTCATGCTCAAAACATGGGCTGGAGGCAGGGGAGACGGAGTCCACATGGATCCCAGGAAAGGAACTCTAACCACAAGTCATTCCTGGAATCTTTAAAGCATTTTTAAAATCGGTATATTTTAGCTGTCAGTCCAAGTACTTTTCTTGCAAAGCTTTTCAAATAAATAAATAGTTAAAATACTATCAATAATGTCTGTACACAGATGGAATTAACTGTTTGGGGTGCACTGGGGACAGAGGAATTGTATGAAGTCTCAGTGAGAGACTAGCATGGGACCATGTCAGTCACCCAGCCCAGGCCTGACACTGCAGAGCTGTGTCAGGTGGACCTTGCTGGGGCCTCTTTTGGTACCAGCAATTGAACTCAGGACCCTGCACTTGCCTGGCAGGCGCTGTGCTGCTGAGCTATTTCCCCAGCCCATAGTGTGGACTTTCTTTCTGTATGTAATTTCAAGTCCAGAATGGTTCATAGAATCCACTGAGATCTCCCAAGTAAAACAGGGAGACCATTGCCCTGGTCCTTCCTTCTTTTCTTGCCAAAAAAGCTTTGCAACACACTTTCTAAAAAAAGTAAAAGAAGAAATAGAGGAGGTCAGGGAAGACCAGGAATTACCAAATTTGATGAAGGGAAGACAAACGACCAAAGCCTGTCAGCTCCTCCATCATCAGAAGGGATGGCCTGAGTCCCTCATCAAAGGCTCCCAGCAAGCTCTGTGCCAGAGGACAGCCTTTTCCTCCTGGCCACACAAGCATGTTCTAAGCTACAAGGAAGGCCATAGCCAATAGGCAAGCCTTTCTACAATGACATTATCTCAGTTCTCAGAAAGGCTTTTTTTTTAAATCTTCATCAAGGTGACTTTCAGAGAGTGTCAATTTAATCTTACACAAAAAAGACCCAAGCCAAAAAACTCTCACATACAGTTGGGCTTGGCTTCTCCATATCTTGATGAACTTTCCACCATTATTTCACTACTCTGTTAATCTGCCTTCATCCCACACCTCAGTTAAAAGTAACTGGGCCTCACAGATAACTAACTAGAATCCAGGAGGGTGGGTCCTCCTAACCCTGACCAAAGTACCTTGGTTACTATGCTATCCTGCCATTCAGAAGCTGCACAGAACAAACCCACAGATTTGCCCAAAGCTATCAGGAAGTAACCCAGTAAGAACCGGTGGTTTAGAGCTGCACAGCCGACTTTTGACTACAACTCACAGTCCGCAGAAAGTCTCAGCTCCCTCACTGGTAAAAGCCAAGCATGAGGCCCAGAGATGTGACACAATACACCTAGCAAACTGGCCTTACCCACAGGAACTCAGAGAAAGGCAAGTGGTGTCATAAAGATCTCCCCTTTGACAATAAAAAAGAGAACAAACCTGACTGGACAATGTCTCATGAACTCCAATCTGAGGCATTTTCCTCGAACAATGCCGGTGGCAGGGCTTTCCAGGAAATGAGGAGATAATGGCGGTTTGCTCTCACAGGCAGTTGGGCTTGGCTTCGCCGTATCTTGATGAGCTTTCCACCATTATTTCATCACTCTCTTAACCTGCCTTCTATGCATCCCACACCTCAGGCATGGTCTACTGTGCCGTCTCCCTTGCTCTGAAAGGCGACAGCACTGACCATAACAACCTGGCTCCTAGAACTTTCCTTTTGCCCCGGTCTTCATATTGCAGTCACTGAGCTGAGGTTTAATCCCAAATTTAGTCAGAATGTGTGTCCAAATGTACTCGACACTCCTTAACTGGAGAAATGTTCTCAAACTTTGGATAAGGAGACATGGTTCCCACCTTGACCCCTTCTGCCTTTTATAGTGAGAAGCTTGCTTTTTTTTTTAATAAACCACTCACATTTCAGAATCCCTCATACTTGGCATTGCTAGCATTCCAAAGAGAGAAAACAAACAAAATGCTTCTTGGGGACATATCCATGGGGATCCTAGCCAGGCCTCTGATCATCTTCCAGGGCCAAGAGTCAGGGTGAGCTGTCAGCAACCCACAGGCTGGGAAGGTACCTCCTTCTCAAGCTTTCTCCTTGGCTTCAAGGGACAGCTCCAAATAATACAAAACATTACTTGAAAACTCTAAAATGGAAATGTATAGAGGACGAGGTCCTCGGGTCTCTAGGGCCAGGAAAAATGATACCAAGTGAATACCCCTCACACAGAAGAGAAGGGCATAATTTGACTGGAGCTCTGTAATAAGTTTGAGGCAGAGCTTTTATAGAAATAGCTACTTTCATCTAAGACAAGAATATGTAGCCTTTCATCATTATTCTCATTATTATTGTTGATATTATTATTTTTGTCTTTTTTTGGAGACAGGGTCTCACTACACTGTTCAGGCTGGCTTTGAACTTACTTTGTAGCTCAGGCTGATCTGAAACCCACAATGATCTTCCTTGCCTCAGCCTCTGAGTGCTAGCATTACACAGTCATGCACCACCACATCCGGCCTAAGCCTTTCTTTTTAAATAGAAATAACTGAAGGCCATGAACCAGTAAGTGTTAAGGAATTCAAAATAAAAGAGGAAAAAAAAAATACTTCATAGATAGAGATATATTTTCCTTACGTGTGTGATTTTATACCCCAGAGAAAAATAGGATGGGGAAAAAATGAGTAAGAAGATAAGGATGAGGCCAAGTCTTTATGTCTGTTTAATTAAAAGGTACCTAAAGAATAACAGACAGCTCTGTTAATATTTTTTTAAAAATCAATACACAACAGTAAAAACAAAACAAGAGTCTATATTGCAGACAGACGTGGTTAATAGAAACTGTTTTTTAAAAAATAACAAGTAAATTAGACCTACCATCTAAAGATAAAAATCTTCCCCCCTAGGGCACTGAGGGGTTTCAACCCAGGGACCATCTCTGCAGGCTCATTTGTCTGTCTGGAGCTACACACCTGTACTATAGCATTTATCGGTCAGTCTGACATTGACCTCCGAGTCTGAGCCCTTTGCTCAGTGGAGAATTCCTGAAGGAAGAACGTTCCACACTTTATAAACACTGTCGTTGTTCTTCACACTGTGAGCCTTGAAACACCATGAAATTAATGTGATCATCACAATCAGTACTGTTTTAATGAAAAGAGGAGAATCAAAAAAGGAACAGACTAGAATAGAAACCTCCCTAGTGATGTACTGTGAAACGTGTATGTGTATACCGATGTAATTCCGATCGCAAGGTAACAAGCACTACTCCAGGGAAGCTGGGTTCGTCTTGCCTAGGAAAGGTTCCCAGGGTTCTTATCCTTACAGCACTTCTGGAAATCCATCCCTCTGGCTGTGGGAGTGGAGCACATACTCAATGTGATGCTCAGAAGTTGCGCTTGGGGAAAATAAAGAGGTAGGACCCATAACCCAATGGAGCAGGAAGCTGTATATGTATTCTTGAATTGCAATCATACCTCACAGTGTTTCTTCACTGTCTTTTCTGAGGATGTCTCCAACATTACCCAATCTCATTCATTCATTCACCCATCCACCCATCCATGCATCCATTCATATGGCACCATTAGCTACCATGTACCACAGAGGACAGGAGGACACAGTAAGGAAGAAAAACAACACAAAAAACAGTGACTGCTCTCATGAAGTATGAATTCCAGAGGGGAAAGAGCACACAGAGTAGGCAAAGGAAATAAATAACAAAATCATGACAGACGGTACTACCTGCTGGGAAGGAAATAGAGACTGATGAGTTCAAAGAGAGGAAGCTGCTGCTGGGTGGACAATAAATGGGTCGGAAGTGGCAAGAGGTCCTGCAGAGATCTGTTTGGATCCGCTATAGCAACCCGGCCCAGGATGGCGGTAGGGCACTGGCTCGGGTGAGGGCAATCTGAGGGAGGAAGGAGGAGTTTAGATTGCAATGTGCACAACCTGGTGGGCCTGGCCACGGATTAGAAGTAGCAAAGAAAGAAAAAAGAAAGCTAAAGGTTTATATTCTCAGGAACTTACTGGGTCGAAAACTAGGAGACAGGAAAATCCATCCCTCTATTAAACATTCGCCCTTTGAGACTGCCTGTCTGTGAAGGTCTTCTGATTAAGGCACTGGAAAGAGCTCACCCGACACAGGCACCTATGGGGCCTCTGCTCTACCCTCGTGACTCCCACCTTTTCTAGAAAAGCTCAGAAGCATCAAAGGACGATCTGAGGTGGTCTGGCTTTCGAGGTTTAATAGTAACTGGCTCCACTATAGCAAGGGTTGGTCAGATTATCTTGAAAGAGCCAGGGGGAAGATTTTCATCTCTGTAGGTCACCTGGTCTCTTGTGTCAACTCACCTCAGCCTTTACAACACAAAAGCAATCAGAGATGTAAACGCATACACACTGCTGGGCGCACTAAGACTTTATTTATAAAAACAAAGTCCACAGGTCGCTGTCCACCAGCCCACAGCTTAATACTTGTACTCAGGGCTCGGAGTTAAAGCTCCATGGCTCTGAGAACTAAGGAACCAGGCAAAGGATCTTTGGAGGCTAAGATAGGAGACTTGGGCCTGGCACTGTGCAATTGCAAAAAAAAAAAGACCACCAAGCGCTGCAAGGCAAGGATGAGAGATATTCGAGGACACAGAATGGGGTAAGGTTAGCGCCTCAGTAGTGAGGGCACTGGCCGCTGGCCTCCGCGCACCAGCGCTACCCGGAGCAAGCACTGCATACGTGGGCAGATTACTTTCCTTCCCTGGGTCTACTTCCTGCCCCATCAATCGTGTGATAGAACAGCTCACCCCTAAGCCCCCATCACCTCGTGCTCCGAGACTGTGCCATACAGGACCCATCACCACCGCTATCATGCAGGGGAAGCCAGGAACTCACAGGCATAAAGTCGGTGAGAAGCACGCTACTATGCTTTCGATTTCCCAACCATGGCACCTTAAGCAAGGTCCTTCACTGCTCTGAGTGCAGGTTTTCTCATCTATAAAACGCAAGTCATACAATAATACCTGTTCCACAGGACTTTTGTAAGGATTAAACGAGATGAATACTGTACTAGGCACATAATAATTAACTCTCATTGTTATGAAGGTAATGAAAATATTATAAATACCCAGCTCTAAACCATGCAGTCCCTGCCCTGATGAATCAAGCACTTGCTAAATTATGAAATGATGAGAAGTTCATCTAAAAACTACACTGCTACTTGTTTTCCACTGCATGACACTGCTTTCCAAAGGTCCAAAGGAAGCATTCTGCATCTGATGCATTAGGGTGGAAGCGCAGTAGAAATGGAAGGATCAAAATAGAATAAAGCAAAGAACTGAAGTCAGGAGGAACGCAGGGCCTCGAGGAAGCTGCTGGCTCTCGATTTCCCAACTGTGGTTTGGAGCTGGGTATTTATAATATTTTCATTACCTTCATAACAATGAGAGTTAATTATTATGTGCCTAGTACAGTATTCACACAGCTTCTTCCTGGGTCACAGCCCCCAGTAGGCCTCCTAACTGAGGTCCTTCTTTCCCATGGTTGAAAGGTCTTGTCCTCCAGGTTGCTCTGGGCAGGGAGAGGCAAGGCCTGATTTACAGAAGAAGGCTGGGTAGGCAGACAGGAGGAAGAACCAGCCGCAGAGGAAGGAAGGGTCTCCCAGCTGCGATGGCTGTACCTAAAGGCTCTTGTGCCTCCAGATGTCCTGCACTGGAAGTGATAAGATCCACTCATTTGACACCACATGACACTGAGAGGGGACCCCAGAGAGAACATTCCCAGTGCAGTGCCATTCCACACAGCAAATCTCTCCCAGATTTGGGAGTCAGGCTTGCGGTCTTCTGGGCAGGCTGGATGTCCTTCACTCCTGGGCTCCCTAGTGCAGCCTCCAGGACCCCAACTGGTGGCTCCTCCTCTTTCTGACCCAGCTCCTCAAGGTCAAGCTGGCCTTAAAGGAAAGAGGAAAGGAGGGAAGACAGAGGGCTAAAGAAGGGAAACAGGAGGAGTATGGCTGAGAGTGGCAGGAACCGACACCCTCACATCCCAGAGTCCCCTCTTCCCGCAAACTCGTACTCAGTACCCACCACTCCCAGACTGGGAACCAGACTTTACAGGCCACAGACCCACTCAAACAACTGTGGCCCTGAAGATAGGATGTCTCCTGCATCTCTTCTAGAAGCAGTCACTTCACGCCAGTGGGAAAGAGCTGCAGGGCGGGCCCCAGACGTGGGATCTATATTCTTAGGATGCAGAAGCTCTAGAAGGCAGACAGGGAAAACCCTGAAGGATGATGTTAAACTGGGTAGGGGCTGGGGCTGGGGGACAACAGAGGAGCACAACAATGAGGCCTGAGAGGCAGGAAGGTGCTGAAACTGCACGCACACGCACACACACACACACACACACACACACACCCCTCCACCAGCCTCCTGCATGGAGCCTGCTCCTTGGGGTCACACTTTATCTCTTCCAAGATGGGGAGAGCCAAATACCAAGGACCAACTCCTGCCCCTGAGAGGGGGCCCATGAGCACTGCCAATGCTTTCCTCGAAAATATTAGAAAAAGGGATCCCTACAGGGGCTTAACCTGTCTAGTTGCTATCTATACTGCTACACTGCTGCACACCTCTTGGATTTCAGCATCTCCACTTGTTGTAGAGGTCCTCTGTTGGTTGTTTGGGACAGGGCTTCGCTATGCAGTTCAGATGAGCCTAGGATTCTGTAGATCAGGCTGGCCTCCTACTCAACAGCAATCCACCTGCCTCAGCCTCCTGAGCACTGGAATTACAGGCGAGGACCACCACACCCCACCTCTACCCCTGCCTTCTCACACATGATGCTCTCTTTCCCAAGAACCACCTGGGTCTTTCTGGAATGAAAATGTATGCAATGAACCTAATTCCACACCAGTATGTAAGGGGCAGTTAATGGACTTAATTATCATCTTTGCCAGAGAAAGGCACATAAACTCAGTGATACAGTGGAAGGGCACAGAGAAAGGTTGATCGAACACATGCCTATGGCACCCCAGCACTGGCTTCCAAATGTGTGAGGAAGAACCGCAACACAATGTTCAGCCAGGTGTGGTCATGCATGCCTGTAATCCCAGTACTTGGGAGGCTGAGGGAAGAGGACTGCTGCAAGTTTGAGGCCAGCCTGGGCTACACAGTGAGTTCAGGGGCAGCCTGTACCATATAGCAAGTCTCTGTCTCAAAAAAACAACCAAACAAACAAAAATGTTCTAAAGTCAGAGATTTCTAAAGACACTTAAATTCTATCTAATCTTAATCCTAACCCTATCATTCCTAATCTCAGAAAGAAGTTCTGGAGGAAGACAGGCAACAAGACCCCTGAAGGATAATGTATGCTGGCTCAGGGCCACGGGACAGCAGAGTAGTCTTTTATACTGTAAAGATAGCAGAAAAAACTTAAAATTCAAAAGTATTAAAATGATCATCTAAGGAACCTGCCAGGTATAGGAGAGGAAATCAAAAGAAAAAGCAAAACTGATTACAACTCATTTTTGCTAACCACTTCACAGTTCATTCCTGTAATAGGCAATTATTTCAGAAATGAAAGATTTAAAAAGATTCTCTAACAAGTTTCCACTATTTGAAGAATCCAAACTCTGTAACTCTGCATTTGTTTCCCCAAAAGCAGAAGGAAGGATGACCAGAGAGATTATAATCTTTCGTTGGAGAGGCCCTGGGACAGGGAGCTGCAGGCAGCTCCAACTCTGGGCAGGGCCAGAGGCAGGAAGGACCAT
Source organism: Ctenomys sociabilis (assembly GCA_004027165.1). Classification (NCBI taxonomy): domain Eukaryota; kingdom Metazoa; phylum Chordata; class Mammalia; order Rodentia; family Ctenomyidae; genus Ctenomys; species Ctenomys sociabilis. Next base: position 44,527 of record PVKA01006444.1, read on the forward strand.
CCTTGCCTACCCACCTCAGGGCCAGATGCCCAAACCGTGAGAACCCCAGCCAAGGGACATTCCAGACTCGCTCCTAGTGAGTCCCCTAAATACCAGGTACACAAATCAGCTCCACTCCGCTGTAATCTTGCTATTATTTTCCAGATGTGTGCTAAAAACTGCCAATCTGGAAATCAGAATGACCAGGTCACTTGTGTGATATTCAGATACAGACATCGGTGACGAGGTGAGACCCCCTCACTCTTTCAGGGCCCAGACACCTGGGAAGACACTCTGTTGACACGGGCATGTGAGGCAGGGAAAGCGCTGTTTTAAGCACCGAGAGTGAGGATTTGAAATGCTTCAGTCAAGTGGAGAAGTTGGGCTCTGTGTGTGTGTGTGTGTGTGTGTGTGTGTGTGTGTGTGTGTGTGTGTGTGTGTTTTAATCTGTGCAGGAAGAATCAATAATCTTCTTGCATTAACACCTAAATAAAACCAAAACAATCCCAAGATTTGGCTAAAACCAAATTAATCCCTGGGTGAATTGCTGTGGGAGCGGTGAGGGAGTGGGAATCCCACAAGGACCGGTGCACCCGATCAACGTGGGCTCTGCCCCTCTGGCACACGGTCCAGCTGTTTCTCCGTTCCACTGCAACAGCCATCAGTGTTGCTCCACACGGCCAGGCCCAGCAAGTGTGTCTCACCAAAGCCGGCGGGTGGGAATGTGTTCCTTTGGCTTGGAAAGAGTTACTTCTGAACTCTGTTCTTTCCTGACTGCCAAGAATAGTCCACTGCTCCTGGACTAACAACAATCAATAACAAAATGATCCCCGAAACAGCCAAAACATATTTACTCATAAATACTTTCAAAGGATATCCTGGCAAGTTCTAATAAAGAAAAGTGAACACATACACATGCACGCACACACACAGTCATAGTCCAACTTAGAAGGCCAAAGAACTGGCTTCGTTAAAATGATTGTTTTTATCCAACCAAATCATAGGATTCTCCTAAAGTAGTTTTACTACTCATCCCCTCCCCGCTAAAAAAGTGGGGGCAGAGGAGGGGTGTTTAAGTGCTCTGCAGCAGAAACCTGCATGACCTAGGCAGACAAAGAGTCCAGAAAGTTTTTAAAAATTTGAAAATTTTTTTTCCCTTTCTTTTCAGTGTTTTAATCTATTACCTCTCCCTCCCTCCCTCTCCCTGTCTCTGTCTCTCTCTGTCTCTCCCTCCCTTCTTTCCTCCCTCCCTCCTTACCTCCCTCCTTCTCTCTGTATTTGGTACAGGGTCTCATTATGCAGCTCAAACTCCTAGTGATCCTCCTGTTGCAGCCTCCCCAGAGCTGGGATTACAGGCATGGGTTACCATGCCTGGTCTTGGGGCTGGCTCAGCGCTCCTGGAGGCAGGGCTGACACAGCATGTGGTACTGGGGAATCGAACTGGGCTCCCTGCGCTTGTCTAGGCAGGCACTCAGTCTGCTGAGCTATCTCTGCGGCCTTCTTTTTGTCTTTTTGAGACATGGTCTCACTATGCAGTTGAGGCTGGCCTTGAGCTCATTTTGTATCGCAGGCTGGTCTCAAATTCACAAGGATTCTCCCACCCAAGCCTCCCGAGTGCTGGGATTACAGGTGTGCACCAACACACCAGCTAACCTATTATTTCTTTTTCTTATTTTATTTCATTCACAGAAGTTCCAGGAACATGTTGAATAGTAGGAGTGTGTCTGCAATTTCTGAATTTTTGATGTTGCACTGTTCGGTATCTTGCTGAAAATTTTGCTAAAGATGGTGTCTACTAATAGTTCACAAAACTCTGTATTGGGGAGGGGGTAAGAATTCCAGTGTTCACAAAGCACAAAACACATGGGACGCACAAGCTCCCCAGCTTACACACGTCTAACACCAGCCTGGTTATGCCAACTTCCAAAAGCCAAATAAGGGCCCAGATGAGTTCAATCCTTCTACTCAAACACACACATTCAGGCTTCATGGATAGATAAATTCATCATGGCTATGTACCTGCTAAGAACTTCATTACAGAAACAAGGACACCTTACAATATAAAAGGCTTTGTCACCTGCTGTGCAATGGAAACTCACAACGGTGTGATGAAGTTATCGGAACTGTGGATATTTTCCTCCATTCAATACCAGTTCTTTGCACGCACTCACCATCTTAAAATCGGGTGAGCAAATTTCAAAGAGACCAAATGGTAGAATCAAAGATGCACCCTAACCTGCCCTTTCCATGCCTCTTTCAAAAAGTTTAAAAGGTAAGATGATGACTTGAAGCTAGTAAATAGAACAGGAAGAAAAATTCACTGTCTGTTATTCTCACATAAATGAAAGTGTTGTCAATTTAAAAGTTCCAGGGCCAGTAGAAGACTTTACGAGGGGGAGGAGCAGGGAGCCAGCACTGGCTCTGGACCGAATCGGCTCTTTCCTGTGCCACCATCACTTGCGCGTGATCCAACCGCTGCGATGATGATAACAGCGGTAATAATGCTTTACAGTGGGCAATGAAGGTGCACCGGGCCTGACTTACATAAACACCCTTGCTTAGGTTACAGCCGGCCACCTAGGGCCACTTTATCTTCTGGTTGTCCAGTTACTCATCTATTTTTAAATGTTCCAATATGATCTTATCTAATTGGCACATATAATTTGATCACTTTATTTCCATAATTAAAAGTTGCTGAAGTACCTAGCCAGGTAAAGGTTACACATACAGGGTACGTACAAGACAGGTGACCGCCAGTGAGTCTTTTGCTTAAAAAAAAAAAGTCGCAGTTCCCAGGTGTTCTCCATATAACAAGGAAATTGAGGGTACTGTGCTGTGTTGTTTTGCTGTTCTGCTCTGCACCAGAGACTGAACCGAGGGCTTCCTGCTCACTACGAAAGCACTCCACCACTAAGTGACACCCCCAGAGTAGACACCAAGCTACCTGTTCTTTAAGGAGTAGCCAGCCACTGGCTACAGCAAAACCTGGGCTCCACCTTCCCTGCTGGGTTTAAAGGGCTCCTCTTAAAGTCCTGAGTTTTGGATTTAGCTTTTAACTTCAGCATTTGGAAACATTCTGATCCAACTTCTAAGAACAGACTGGCTTTCCATGACCCTAAATTCTAGCACAAGAATTCCAACAGTAAACCGCATCCTTCAGCGCAGAGTCTGTACCCATTACACTACAGTACCATGCGACAAAAACAGATCTGAAAACTGGCTTGGTGGCACAGCCTGCAATCCCAGCACTTGGGAGACAGGAGGACTGCTGCGGGTTTGAGATCAGCCTGGGGGCTGCAAAGGTGAGCATAGGGCTAGCCCTAATGGCATAAAGAGGCCCGGTCTCCAAAAACAAAAGAAAAGGATCTGAAACCACGCAGACCCAAGCAGGGGAAGCTGAACCTCGGCCTTTACACTGCGCTACATAACCAACTCTTTTTATTGTTTTCTTTTCAGACAGGGTCTCACCAAGTTGATCAACTGCCCAGGCTGGGCTGGAGCATGGGATCTTCCTGCGTCAATTTCCTCCAGTGCTTGGAATACAGATGTGTACTCCCTCACCCAGCTGCAAGAGATTCTTTACATTTAGGAAAGTGCTTAAGTGCTGGCTAAGACACCGGCGAAGTGCTACAGGTATGAGACAGCTGTGCCCAGGCACGTTGGAGAAGGGGTAGGGAATTACGAGAAGGAAGGCCAGGGGTCTTCCAAGGCCAACTATAATCCAGAATTCCAAGGAAACAGGATTTATGTGGGGCCAGGAACACAGGGAGAGTGGGGAGAAAGAAAAGGGTAGAAACAGAGAACAAACAAATCCTGTGACTCACGGGGTCAGGGGGCCAAGGGAAAACATGAAGGGAACAGAGCTCACCCCAAAATATAGGTTGACCTGGCCCCAGGGCCTCCACACCCAGCGCATCATCAAGGGGCAGAGGTGTGACCCGCCCAGACCCAGCAACCGCCCCAGAGGCAGACAGCACCCTGGTGCTGCTTCCTTCCCAAGCCCGCCACAGAGACCCAGGCTTAATCTCCCAGAGGTCTATTTCAGAGCCCTGAAAGCCAAATGGCCTCAATCCTCAGCACCACCGCCACTACCACCACCACATCCTGTTCTTAGGAGGTCAGAGGGGGTGGCGCCCACACTGCGGGTGGAGCGAGAAGTGAGCGGGACCCTAGGAGGATTCAGCAGGCTACAGGTGCAGGAGGAGGGCGCATTCCTTTCCAGAACCTCCTCAGCAACCCAAGGCACAGAACACTCAGCACAGGTCTGCACAGCCTGATCTCAGGCTGACAACCTCAGAGGCTGGCACCGTCGAGAGCCAACAGGAGGCTGCCAGAGAGAAACTCCACCAAGGTGAGCAGCTGGTTGACTCACTCACATACTCAGCAGATTTCCTCCACGATTCCATTCCTCCAGAACCACAATTCGGGAAGGTCCTCCAAGGGTCACAGACCTATCTTCCCAGGGAGGAGGGAGACAGGGAAATCAAGGACCGGGTGCAGAAATATACACAGATACCTACTGGCCACACTGTCGCATCATGCTTTAGTTCCTATAGTTTCCCCCAAACAGCCAGTTCTTAATTATGCATGGAGAGTTTATAGAAGATTGGTAGCAGGGAGAGGGCTCATTTTTGAGTGCTGCATGAGCACAAAGACCTGAGTTCAATCCCCAGCACTGCAAGGAGCAGGGGTGGGGGTGAGGGGCCGCTCTCTCAGAACCCTGCTGAGTGACCTGACCTAACGGTCCAGCTTACAACTCGAGGTATATGTGAACATTTTTAGTAAGAGTGACAAAAGTTGCATCAAGCACCCACATCGATTCCACTGACACTGAGAAGCGTCCGTGTGCCGAGAGCCCTGAGGAACATGTGACAGGCCTTATTTCACTTAATTCTCTCAGCAAACAAGAAGGTAGGGAGTATTATGACCTTACAGATAAGAAAATTATGGCCCACAAACAGCATGGCACAAAAACTTGTACATTCAGTATCAAAACACATGCGGGAAGACACTACTCTTTCCCACGCAGCAAGCTGCAACAAAACCACATCACGCACGCATCTCTAAGTCCAACGATAGAGAGACGTTCATTTTGGATCACCCACTGCGCTGGATGAAGTAACGCGCCCCCTACACGGGGCTGCCACACCCATGGATCCTGGTCTGCACACACACCCACATTTCCTTTCACGGTTTCAGAGTAAAACTGATATCACAGGTTGGTATCACCATCCGAACAGCTCTCCATTTGGTTTGCTGTCGTGTGACCGTACGGCAGCAGCTTCCTGTTTGTATCACAGCTTTCAAGTCTCTATCGTCAGGTGGGATAATCCTTACCTGTGCCTCCTTTTGGAGGGCAGACAGAAAATGATGATTGGAGCATTGCATGACACGTGATTAATGTGCCCCGTAGTCAGGACTTGCAACAAGTTTCAAGTCTCTCAGGTGGTCCTCCATAACTCGATAAAGGAACCTGAGATTTTTTTTTTTTTTTTAATGGCCATTTACAGCCACAAAAACACTGAAGGGATAAGGCCTTGCTCTAGAAATCACAAAAGCCTGGACTCAACCTGGGGTTTCTGGATTGCTCACTCGAGAACAACCCAGCCTGCCAGAAATACACACATGGGGGACAAGTACGTGACCTAGAAGACCTTTACAGAGCCAGGTGCTGATGTTCCCGTACCTGAATCCAGGGCTGGGCTAAGATAAACCAAATCCCGCGTGGTGGGACAGCTGGCATACACCTGTGCCAATACCAACATTCTCCTCCCCCGCAGACAGAGGCCACAGCTTCTGAACTCACTTGCCAGGAAGAAAGTTCCTAAACTGTTTGTGTATTATCGTCAGAGAAATTTTTAAAGGGGATAAGCAGGGCAAGAGCTTAGGTGTGTTCTAAAATGAAGGAGAGGAAGCTCAAGCCCAGTGTTTCTTTCGGAATTATCTACACTGGATTCATTTGACAAAACAGACAGCCCTACATTGCATTCAACTCTCAGGACAGGTCTCCGTGGCTTCTTGTTTGGCCCCACATACCACAGGGATGACAGGACTGACATTTCTGATAGATCAAGTCCATATAGGTACAAAATCAGTACTTATCAGTGTGCAAAGGCACTAGTACCGACCTCACATGAGAGGACAGAAAGAAATGGAGGCACTATGATCAAAACAGATGATAAATGCTTAAATTCTTTTAAAAAATATTATAGTAAAAGCCACTTTGCCGCTAATCTCCCTTTGGATCAAACACACTTATTGCATCATTCTTGCCATATCTGTCTTTACAAGGTATGATCAAAAACATGGTGAATGCCACTGCCATGTGGAAATGCAGGCATATTTAAAAAAAAAACGTTATGGCATATCTTCATCCACTTTTTTTCAACATATCTGGCACCACACGATCTCTGGCTCTTCCTCAAAGGCAAACTGACTACCAAAGGTAAACATCTTTGAATCAATTCAGGAGATCAAGGCAGCCACAAGAGTGAAACCAAAGACACTCAAGAAAGAGGAGGAAAGGAAGCTATGAAGCTCAACCCCGTGGCTTCCTCCTCCAGGGATGTTAGCTGCATCTGCTACTGCGGCCCTTACTGAGCACCCAGAAGCTCAGCCACCTCCCCTCTGGATTCTACAACCCAGCTCCTTTCCCTCGCCACACCGTGGGGGGAGGGGGGGAGAGTTCCCTTGCACTGTCTGAAACATCTTCTCCCAGGGCGAATATGCCACCACCTGTGACCACTGCTGTGAACTGGACCTTCAGCAAACTCTCCTCGGTTCCCTCACTCTGATGTGCCATCTGTCCCCCTGGAACCGTGTGACTGACAAAGTTAAAATCAGAACCCTAGACTGTTCACTCTTAGAATCTACCTGTCACAAGGTGTGCCCAATAATTCCTTTACAATTACCCCAAGTCATAGGCAGAAAGAAAATATGTGGGCCCTCCATGCTTCCACGATAATGGATGGTGCGACTGTATACTGCAAGGGTCAGAATCCATTTTCTCAAAAAGTGAAGTAAGCTTTCAGACATGAAAACTCAATTACAAAATGAGAGAAGTATGTCATTACTAAAAATACTCTAGAATTCCTTTCTAAGTACATCAGCACTGATTACTATGTTCCAGCATCACTGTAACCACATATAAAAACTGTAAATAAGACAACAGTGTAGGAAAGGCTGATTTAAACTACATCTTACCTGAAGTACTATAGACAGCAGGCACTGACTACCCGCTCTGGGTTCACTCACTCTAACAGAAATCCCATCCAAACTTTAAGAGAATCAAAGCACTAATCTCATCCTGAAGATCATATGTGTTTTGTGCCAGGTCAGAGTAACCCATAGAAAATTAAATCAAGACTAATTTTCTAATTTAAATACTACAAACAGCCCATGGGATTAAAAAAAAAAAAAAAAGTCCCCGAGGAACGTACAGGATACAGTTGAGGGGTGGCATAACGGATGTTGACATTCTTTAATCACAAAGGAAACTTGTAAATCCAGTGTCAGTATTGCCATGCTACAAACAAAATTTTAAAAGGCTTTTAACAGATTAAATATGACATATATAAATTTTCCCCTTTTTTGGTACTGGGAATCGAACTCAGGACCTCATGCTTGCCGGCCAAGCACTGTGCCGCTGAGCTAAAGCTACAAAGTGTGCTTCAATCAGGGGCTCTGTAGAGAATAAGGCCGTGGCACCTTCTCTGCCACGGAATGATCAAGTACAGCGGAGTGAACCCCAGGCCTGCCAGAGAACCCCAGGTCCCTCTGGTGCAGTGTTAAGTTGATTTTCCAGGGTCCAGCCTGTTCACACAGGTCCTAGACTTACAGCATTTTGAGGAAGTATTTTGCAAGAGGTGCTGAGGGAGGGAGCGAACAGGCAAGAAGGTCTTTCTCTTGGGAAACTAGTACCTGAATACAGTAGTGGCAGCCCTCTCGGCCAGAGCCTTCCTAGGCGACACACCACCAGGCTGCAATTCCACACTTACTTGTGTGGCTATTTGGTTCACATGTGTCTCCTTGGCCAACATGTAAACTCCATGAAAGTAGGAGCTATTTGCATTTCTGCCCACGGCCCACAGTCGGTACACCCAGTGCCCTAATGTGTAGTAGTTTCTTAAAGAGAGTTGCAAATCACTCAAACCACACTTTGCATAGTGGGACTGAGGGCTGAAAAAATGGAAAGCCTGACCTTTCACTATATCTACTTCTTCATAAAGTTTCGACTTTACAACTTCTAATTATCTCACTATTTCAACAATGAATCAAGTCAAAACTTTAGAAATACAAATTAAAATAACATGACTTCATGCTCCTTGGAATGGCTCTGATTAAGGGCCCTGACAACACCAAGCATTGGGTAGATGGAAAAACAATGGGAACACCTACAACTTGTTGGCAAAAATGTAAACTAGTACAACCATTCTGGGAAGCACTATGGCCATTTATTCTTATCAAGTCAAACATATACTTATTGTACAATCTGCTGATCCCATTCCTTGACATTTCCTCAAGAAAAATGCAGTGATATATCCACACAAAGACTTGTACATGAATGTTCAGATCGGTTTTATTCATAATATCCCCAAATTGGAAAGAATTCACAGTCTAACAACTGGTTCCTAGAAAAACTCTCTGTGGTATGTCCATAAAATGGAATACCACACAGCAATAAAAGAATTCAGGGCTGGTTCACAATGTCACATTTTGGTGCGAGTAGTCACACAGCCATAATCACAGCACTGGGGAGTCAGGGGAGGGGATGCTAAGACAGAAGCTCCCTGCAAAATTCAACACCAGCCTGGACTACACAGTTAGCTGAAGGCCAGCTTGCAGTGCACAGTGAGACCCTGCCTCAGTGGCCCCACAAAACAGCATTTATTTGGTACAGGGTCTCACTACAGACTTCTAGTGATCCCCCTGCCTCAGCATCCCCGCCGCTGTGCATGCCGGGTTTCATGGTCAGCATGGGCACCCAGGGTTCCAGGCCTGCATGGCATGCAGTACCAGGGACCGAACCATAGTCCCTGTGCTTGCCAGGCAGCTGCTTAGACGACTGAGCTATCTCCCCAACCCCAAAACATTTTTTGAGTCTCAAAAACAATGTGCTGAGAAAACAAACGGAGACACAAAAGCATATTACTCTATGATTTTGGTAATATGAAATTCTAAAAAAGATAAAACCAATCTATAAAGAAGTTACACTTGTAGTTTTCCTGAGGGCTAAATGCGGGCTCCAGGAAACTTTTTGTGATGAAAATGACCTGCACGTTGACTACAGTTGTTTTTACAGCGGTGAGTACCTAATAATCAAAGTACGTTCTATGAGTATACTTAATTATGTATAAATTACATGAGCTGGTTTTACAAAAACACATCAGTTTAAAATTTCGAAAAAGCAAGCACCCTAACTAAGGAAATAAATTGGCCATATTACCTCAAGTGCAAAGAATTCTTTTCTGCCGTTTCTGCACATAATTTAAAGGCTAAAGAAAACACGTCCAAGTGGCATAAAGATAGCCTGAAAGGATGTCATGGACCAAAAGTAGGAGTTATCAGAACAAAGGCACAGAACAATGACCCCAAAACACCAAATAAATAAAGCCCTGCAAATCCCCTGTGAGAAACGGATGGGGATTTGCTGGCATCCACTAGAGGTAACTATTGCACTAAGCTTTTTCTATAAAAACAGCTCATTATCATTGAATTTTAGGAAATATCAGCTAGCAAAAGAACAAGTCACCACTTACAATCGCCACTGAAATAATTTAAGCAAAAATCACCAGTGGGCACGCCTGTGGTATCAGAGCCACCCCAGGGCTGTCTGCTAATTGCCAAAGGAAAAAGAACACCTTCGGATGGGGAGACCTAACCTCACCACCTCAGCCACTGATCAGTAAGCAGCAACAAGCTGGTGGGGTGTGGCAGCTCACCCAGTGCCCAGAACTGCCTGGCACTGCCGAAACAAGCTTAACCCTGAGCAAACAGATCCAGCTCTCACTTTCAGAGGACACAGGGATGAGCTGAACGATACCAAAAGAAAATATTCAGGAGGTAGGGAAATCCCACATTATACAGGAATGTACGCATTGATCGACAGTGCCGGGGACTAACTACACCCCACATCTTCTTGCTAGGATTCTATCTCCCTGGTCCTCTTTTATTTTTTTTCACTTTGACATAAGGCCTCTCTAAGTCAAAAGTGGCTCAGGTGGGGCTTGAACTTGTGGTCCTACTATTTCAGACTTTTAGAGTGCTGGGACTACAGGCATGCCCCACCATACCCAGCTTCAGGAGAAAAAAAAAAATGTTTTTAACTAATGTAATAAGAGATGGGAAGATTATGCCAGACTAAATAGAATGAAGGGGAATTTTTTTAAAAAGTTATAGTGGCTGTATCTTCACTGATCTTAGTTTTTAAATAAAACTCAAAGGTTATTAAAGACGATGGGAACTTCTGCAGAAATTTGAATATAGACAAGAGAGGTGGCTTATGGAATTGTTTCCATTTTTCTTCAGTGTAAGAATTGTATCGTGGTCATACAGAAGACCGCTGATGCTGAAGTTTTAGGGGTAAAGCGTTTTTGCAATCTTTTCATATGTCTGAATTTTTACATAATGCAAAAATGAGAAATGTAAACAAGCAAAAGGAACATAACCACAGTCTGGAAAGGCTTACCCGGGGCAGAACCGGCCCCCCACCCATTATTCAATGTATCCTCCCGGGGTGATGGGATGTCCTCAACACACCACCATGCCGTTCCACCTGCTGAAGTCCTAACGCCCAGGATTTCAGAACACGACTGTAATCATTTATTTAGAAATAAGGTCTTAACAGAGATATTTAAAATGAGGCCATTCTTGTAGGTCCTCCGATCTTGCTCTTATGAGAGGCCACTTGGACACAGAGAGAAGGCCATGTGCAGAAGCCACAAGAACGAAGGCAAGGAAGAGAGGTCTGGAAGAAACCAGTCTTGGCAGCTTGATCTCGGACTTCTGGTCTTCAGGTTTGTGCGTCAGTAAATTCTGCTGTTTAAAATCCCTGCTACGGTGGCCCCTGTATATCAACTGATGTAACAGAAATGATTTCCAGGAGAAAGAGGAAGACTAGTCCCCAAACACAAACGTTGGCTCTCTTGCGCAGGCCCGTGATCCACCCATCGATGAGGAAACTCCAGAGTGGCACATGAGTACAGGGTGTGGGAACCACTGAGAGAGCCACTGTGCCACCCCGAATGACTTCCCGTCTGCGGCATCATCTGGGAATACCCAGACTTGCCGGAACTGCAGGCTTGCTCGCCCATGCACTCACAGGACCGCTTCTCTCAGAGCCAGACATGTCTAGGGACATTCCTCGCAGCCTTGGCGGCATCCTGGGAGAGACACTTAAAACACACCAAAACACGCAAATCCGTCTGCTGCATGTGATCAGACTCCAGTTTTTTTACAGCTGAGCTGAAAGGTTTCAAATATATTAAAGTCATTTCTCCTTAAAATAAAAAATATTCTCATGCTTATCACCATGAGAGGGGACACTTTAAATATTTCTTTAATACCTTTTCTACTTTCTCAGAATGAAAGAAAAATGCAAATAAAACTGGTAAGAAAGGCAAAGGAAGTGCGATCTCATCAGGCATCTTTGCTCATATCATTTGAATCACATCCTGGTGATGGGAACAGCGAGTCAGTCCCACAGTCTCAGCATGGGGGCTGGGAGAGTCTCAGAGAGTTCCCAAAGCTGGGCATGAGGGCACATGCCTGTAATCCCAGCACTCGGGATGCTGAGGCAGGAGGATCATTGTGAGTTCGAGTCCAGCCTGGGCTACAATGACAGCTGTCAGCTGGCTTTCCTGACTCCACATGCAAGGGACACAACCTTAGCAGGAAGGAACTTATCCAAGCACACACAGCTGCCGGTCTGGCTCGGTAGATTTACAGGAGAAATGACCATTTCAGGGTGCAATAAACCACAATATAAACTACTGAGTTTCAGTAAAAAAGGAGACTCTCTACAAACAAGCTTAATTCAAATACAGAAGGAACTTTTCCCCACATCACTGCCTTCATCCTTTGCGGATGACTAAGGCCTCTCTTTGGAGCCTTATCCCTGCTATGACCTATTTTTCTGCACACCAAGCTCACTAGGAGTTAGATCTTAAATCTCCCCCAAAGCCCGTGAACCAAAGACTTAGTCCCCAGGGTGTCACCTTTGCTAGATGATGGAAACCTTTCAAGGTTGGTTCTTGGGGTAGGGGACAGAGAAGATTGGGTCACTGGCTATGTGGGACCCTAGGGGGGCGCTGTGGGATGCTGCTCCCTTCCTCTCCCTCAGTTTCACTTTCTGGCCATCGGGTAGAGAGTCTGGCTCTGCCAGGTGCTCCAGCCATGATCGCCACAGCTCCAAAGCACAGAGCTGACCATGGACTAAAGGCTCCAAATCCATAAGCTGAAATGAACCTTTCCTCTTTCTACTTAAAGTGATTAGCTTAGATTTGTTTTATTATAGTAATGGAAAACTGACTCAAGCCTCAGCTCTTTACCATGTTAAAGTCCAAAGGTAGCGAACCTTCCAAATTCCCTAAGGACAATATTCTGGTGGAGCCTGTGGTGACAGTACTGCCCAGTGGACTCACAAACTTGTCCACCTGTTGTGCTCACTGTGAGGGCAACTTAACTTCTCCGCTTCTGAATCCTGCCCCATGAGCAGGCAGGCAGTCACCTGTTCCTCACTGGATGAACTGAGGCTACATACCCGGATGTCGACCTTCCCTACAAAAAAATGATACTGAGAGCATCATCAACCCCATGGACCATGGGCAGGGCCCTGATGACTTTCAGAGCTGCCACTGAACTCATAAGAACTCAGAGTAAAACCAGCCCTGAGATGGCCTGAGTTCTACATGACAAACTGCATCAAACTCAAAAAGAGCAAGCCGCCTTCTAAGAGAGTCCATGCACAGGCAGCTGACCCGCCACTATCAGATATTACTGATGAACAGCAGTAAGTCTCTACTATGGACTATTCACTCCCAGGATTCCTGAGGCAACTCATGGAATGATTCTGCCTCCACCCTCTTAGAGTACAATCACATGGACAACTGATTTGCTTTTAATTTCACAAAGCGCTTCCAACACCACCAGGGGACATGACCATTACAGCCCTCTCCACCTAACTCCACCACTGCCCATACCCATGAAGCACATGGTGAAGTGCAGCGGCCCAGCTGAGTCCAGGAAAGGCCTTGAGAGGTGTGCGTGAGTGAATGCAATGTCAGCACTGGCCAGCCTTGCACTGATCCTCTCAACTCCTCCAAAACTCTGCCTGTTATCTCTGCAGCCCACATAGCCCTTGACTAGCAGGCATTCTCTCTAGGTACCCTCAAGCGCCTTGAGTTCACCATGACCAGATCACCACCCAGCCCCTTCCCCAGCACCCCCTCCAAGTGAATCACCCCTTTGCTCCCTACCATTCTCCCTTCCTGCACCCCACCATGCACTTCCTGCTCCCACTTCCTTCCCTTCCCCTCTGAGCAGACTCACATTCCTACCACCACCCAACATCCATCTGAATGTACGGCATCAATCTCCGTAACGGTAGGTCTGATGCTGCCTGCCCCTCCCTACTGCTGCACCAGTCTAACAGGCCCTTAGGGCCCCTGCCTGGACTCTACCACATCAACACCCCTTTCCTGATGCCCGAGTCATCACTGCCACCACCTTCTGCTCCTTGCCACAACCCAAGCCTTCAACAAGTCCACATTTGGGGATGGAAAGCATCTTAACTCTTAGACATAGAAGTCGAGCCCCTCACCACACAGCACCTTCCCACCTTTCCGACTTCATCTCCTCCCAGCCCTTTCCCCGGGGCTCATGTTCTACATTCCAGCAGGTTCCCCTCACCATGTCTGTGTCCATCAGCATCTGCTCAAGCATGCCACCATGCCTGAACTCAGTCGCCGGCTCAGCACGCCCTGGGGCAGGACCTTTGTGGCATGTGGTGCCAGGGATCAAACACCAGCCCCTGCACTTGCCTAAGCAGGCACTTAGTCCACTGAGCTACCTTGCCGGCCCTGACAAGTAGACTTTGGATAAGAAAGATCTCAATTCAGATTCTGCTCTGCTGCTTCCTGGCTGTGGCCTGGGGTAAGTGACCTCCCTGTCTCTCTGAACCTCCATTTCCTTGTGTATAAAAGGGAATCAGTAACCACCTACTATGCAGAGTGTTCAGATCAGTAAAGCCCATGAAAAATACCTAACAGAAGGGCTGGGATTTGAGGCCAAGAGAATGTGGGCAGATCTTTGGAGGTCACTTTCATCAAGATACATAAAGGACAAGGAGGAGACTTGTCACCAGGAGGAAAGGTGCCCTGTTAGGTCTAGGCAAGAGAAGCAGGGGGTACACTGTCTGGTAGCCCCTGTCCAACACCCTTGCCTCAATACCCTATTGCTTAGAACACTTGAATAGTTTTGTTTATTTTTTTTCTTTTTTGGCTAGAGTAAATACCATCTGTGAATTACACTGCAGAGGCCAGGTTCTCAATAATTTGAGCTAGACCTTAGGGATCCTGAACTAAATATATGTACCACAAAAACATAAAGTCATTGATATGCTTTCACCTACTAAGTGGAAAAAAGGGGCTTTTTATCAAAGTCTAAATTTTTATGTACAGAGAAGTGTCAGATCCTTTCTACAACACGTGACATGCAAAGACAAACAACCATGATAAGTGACACACTAGCATCAGAGAGCACAAACAATGTGTGATTTTTAAATAAAAATTTGCCATGAGTGTGTTAATTTCCTAGGGCTTCCATAACAGGTAACTACATACAAACTTAGTAGCTTAAAATAACACAGGCTGGAAATCAGAAATCAAAGAGCCAACAGGGCTGCACTCCCTCAGAAGGGTTTCACGCCTCTTCCTGACTCAGAAGGCTTTCACGCCTCTTCCTGACTCCTTGTGGCCACCCACAATCTGTGGCATTCCTTGGTAGCAGCTGTGTCACGTGGCTGCGCATCTCAGCCTCTGTGGTCACATGGCCTTCTGCCTGTGCCTGTGCTTCTAATCCTCTTCTTGCAAAGACACAAGTCCCTAGATTGAGGGCCCAGGCCAGCATCACATAACTTCACCTGAGCTATTCATAGCTGCAAAGACCATATGTGGAAATAAGGGCATGTTCTTAGCATCCAAGTGGATATGAATTGGGGAGAGTAGTAGAGTTCTTCAGGCCACTACACTGAGGACAAGAAAATCAGAGAACTTTCCACAATCATTAGAACGACAAGAGCCTTCAAGGCAATCTTCTTCACAGTTCTTAAGCACATCTTCTCTGACACCAACACCAACAGATAGGGGGTGGCTTCCAAGTACCACCAGCAATGGTGGGTGAAGGACACAGAATAGGGACTCAATGATGAATTCTACCTCTCTGTTTCAACAACCTCACTCGGCAGAAGAGGAAACACCTGTGAATGGTCAAGATGTACTTCTAGTTAATGGGAGACTCAGGACTGGACTTCAGACCTCCTGGTCCAAATCCAACACCCAGTTCTGCCACAGATACAATGAGATGCTTTATTTCCTGTGTGACAGATACGCTATGGACTGTGGGCAGACACTAAAAAATAGCGGAAGCCTTTCCCTTAACTTGCTTTCACCAACTGGAAAACCATTAGTTCATGCCTACCACCAAACTAGAAGTGAACCCTATTCACACTGAGGCTAGCTACAACAGGAAGAGAGAACAGAGACAAAGATAAACCCAGGCTACAGCTCCACTGGCAAGGACCCAGCCAAACCTTGGTGCGAACGTTATGGAAAACTTCTAGAAGGGACTGTTACCAAAGTCTACAGGAACAGCAAAGAGTAAGGTCATAGCTATCACTTCCTGAAGTACAGTCAAAGTAACACACCAGTTGTAAAGGATACATATTCCTTTCAGGTTCTGCAGAGAAACAGCCCTGCAATGAATTCTTTCTACAAACTAGTAACTGAGGATGTCCTCTGTCCAAAGCTGGGATTTTACCAGGGAAGCAGAATTATATAACCTGCAGAGTTTCTATTTTTGCCCTGGATGTCAGAATAGTCAATTTCAAAGAACAGATTAGAAGTTGGAATATTTGTTTTCCCCTCTCTACAGGTTTTGTCTACTTTCAATTTTCACCTTAACAGTCTATTTGCAAGATATAAGTCACAAGACAACCCTTATTAAAAGGAGATGGGCTGTATATTACCAACACATTAGTAAGAAACATTGGCCAATGTTTACATACAGGGCCTTAGAAATCTACAAGCTTTAACTCTATCAGTCTTGAACTTCAGTTAGATTGCTCACAGCTTCTTTTTCCCCCAAAGCCCAAATCCATCAACTTCTGATAAAATAATTACTAGTAAAACTGAGTCCAAGACAGAGAAGAAATTTCTCTCTGAAAACAAAGCTGAGCAGGGGTAGGGGAGTAACATTTCCCAGGTCTCTTAGACTTAGCTCCAAGAGGGAGAAGAAAGCTCAGGAGAAGCCGGGCATGGTGGCGCATGCCTGTAATCCCAGCACTCGGGAGGCTGAGGCAGGAGGATTGTTGTGAGTTCGAGACCAGCCTGAGCTACAAAGTGAGCTTAAGGCCAGCTTGAATTGCATAGTGAGACCCTGTCTCAAAAAGGCAAAAAAAAAAAAAAAAAAAAAAAAAGAAAGCTCAGGAGAAAGCCAAGAAGAGTAGGCTGCTTATTCAGGTACAAGCCAGCTTAACTCACTGAGAGAAGAGAAAGGGAAGGAGAGGCAGTGACTCTCAGAGGGTTTAAGATCCAGCGACAGAAAGTCAGAGGCTTCTTTCCTCAGCTCAGCAAGGTCCCTGACAGGTTTAAGGTGGGAACCCTCACTTCTGGCACCCATGGAGCGTAGGTGAAAACTTGCATTCTTGACCCATCTTTAGGTGATTTAGGTGTCTGAAGGTGTGTGGGCTTGCAAAATGCCACTGGAGATAACACAACATATAAGGCAAGAAACTGCCTCTGACATCAAGAAGTACGTGCCCCGGCCCCTGGCAATATGCACAGCCTCCCATCCGGTGGGACACATCCAGCCCCGCACATCTCCAGAAAGTGCCAGTTCTCAAGGGCCACACTATGAAGTCATGCGTCTAGCCCGGGCACTGCTAAACTCCAGGGACCTCAACGTCATATTCAAACAATCTCCTGAAGTGGTTATCAGAACAGAAAGATTCAACACGTAAGATTAAGTGAGATCCTGTTCAACATACCGTCAGTGCTCAGGCAATTTCAGCTCAACAAACTGTTACCTAATACAGCAAAAGTAAAGCACACTGTATTAGTCAGCTCAGGCAACCGTTAAGGAAATGCCTAGCTTACAAGGGACACCTTTTTCTCCCAGTCAGAGTCTACACAATCCAAGATCAAGGTGCTGGCAGATTTGGCTCCTGATGAGGATTCTTCTCCTGGCACCAAGACAGCAACCTTTTTATCATGTGCTCCTGCAGCCTTTGGAGTGTGTGCGCAGGGCAGAGAGAATCCGCTCTCACCATCCTCATATAAGCAAAAAGAGCCCCCCCCCAAGGCCACCAACCCAATCTGATGAGGGCCCCAGCCTATGGCCCCACTTAACCTTCATTCTAAAAGCTCTATCTTCAGC
This sequence comes from Ctenomys sociabilis, assembly GCA_004027165.1. Taxonomy (NCBI): domain Eukaryota; kingdom Metazoa; phylum Chordata; class Mammalia; order Rodentia; family Ctenomyidae; genus Ctenomys; species Ctenomys sociabilis. The sequence continues at coordinate 62,158 of PVKA01006444.1, forward strand.
TATGGTCACACTGGAGAAGGTAGCCTCAGCACATAAATCTGAGAGTCACACTTCTGAGGAACACCATGACGAAGGAAACGACATCGGTATGACATTTACTGAGCATATTGTCACCCAGGAGTTGTACTAGTTCACTTAAGCCTTAAACAAACAGGTGAGTTATTATTATTCACACATCTGTGATATGAAAGTAAGCCTTAACGGTGATCAGCCTGCTCAAGGACAGACACACAGCTAGCAAGTGGTGACATGAAGATTCAGACCTTGGTCTGTGACTCCAGCCTCCACGCTCCTAAACGTCATCTACACTGCTCCTTATTCCATTAGCGGCAGGCAGACTTTATGGTAAAGTGTATTATAAACTGCATGACAGACTATAAATGCCAAGGGCTGGAGAGAGATTAATAAAATCAGAAGCAGATTAGATTAAGGAGATGGGCTCTAAATGGAGCCCTTAGGATAGAGCAGGCTTGGAGCCTGGGGCTTACAGAAATGAGAGGGGCCTAGTAAAGGCAGCAGAAAGAGGGGGCTGTGCAAGGTGGCTTCGGCAGCACGGGGCAGGCAGGGCCTGCTGCACACGGGAGCAGGCCCTCCTGAAGCAGCAGCGCAAACCACACAGACGAGGGTAACAGCAGGCTCTGAAGGGTCTGGGAAGTCAGGGAGGGGACAGGGACCCACTTCTCTGGCCGGCAGCAACCAGGGGAAGGTTGGACAGCAGGTATAGCCATGACAGCATCCAAAGACAGGAGGCGAAGCCCAAGGAGGGCAGGGAAGGCTCTGCCCTGCTCACTCCAGAACAAAGGGACGGGGCAGCCATACACAACATGTAGGGCCAAAAGCTGGGGCTCGGCTTGGATGGAACCTTCCTCATTCATATCCAGAAGTCCAGAAGAATAAGAGTGCTGCACTCTTATTATAAGCAGAACTTCAGAGGCAAGCCCCCCCACTCCCACCCTGCTCCAAGGTGAGGCACTGTCCTCCAAGGGAGACAACGAGCAGGAAGCCTGGATTTACAGCAGAAAGATGGCAAGAAAAGGCACAAACACAGCTGGGGGAAGAGCTCCTCGGGGGCCCAGCTGACAGGCTGAAGGGGTGGCACAGTCTGGAAGCTGAGGCACAAGCTGGATAATAGGTTCCAGCTCAGCAAGAGTGACTCATGAGACCTGTCTCAAAATAAGAAAGAAAGGGGGGGGGGGGGGGGAAAGGAAAGGAAAGGAAAGGAAAGGAAAGGAAAGGAAAGGAAAGGAAAGGAAAGGAAAGGAAAGGAAAGGAAAGGAAAGGAAAGGAAAGACAGACAGCCACAGACAAGACAAGACAGACAGCTGGCCAACAAACAAAAAAGAGCTGAGGATATAGCTCAGGGCTAAAGCTCTGAGTGCAAGCCCCACTACTGGGGACACAGCAGGCAGGATGAGATGCCTCAGGGGCCAACTGTGAAGAAGGGGGGAGGACACATGCAATGACAGGATGGACCCCGGACAGCACAGGCGACATAGCTGTCAACAGTGCTGGCGAAGCGCTGACCATACACAGTGCTGGGACACCAAGTGGTGTCCATCAATGCATCCTAGAGAAATGGGAGGTTGAAAGTTATAAGGCCCAGACAGAAAATCATGAGAAACTGGGACATGGGACGCTCTGGGGGAAGATACAAGGTGATGTGGGAAGACAGACACTGAAGAGCCGATGGTCTGCCTTTCTGGAAAGGAGACACTGAACCAGAGACTCTAGCAGGCAGAATGAGGGTCTAGGGGGGACTCACAAGAGTATCCATTTGGTATTTTATAGCAACCCTTCCCCTCCCTCTGTCATGCTTTCCTGAAATGCACAAATGTCAAAGACCTGTGTGAAAGAATAGCCCTGTTTCAAAGCGCTTCGACCATCGACCATCAACGACAAACACACAAAAGGAAGATTATAAAATCTCCAAACATCCTCAACCTTATCACAACACTTCCCCAGCAAGTCAGATGTACTTTTTCATCCTGTCCTTTCTTTCCCTTCAAACCCAAGGACTTCCACAAGCACCCAACCAAGAAGAAAGATGCCCTTTTACACGATTTCCATCCTTTCCCCAACTGATGTGTGTATACTGACGCTTTTTATAATCTCTTACTATTAACCTTTTGTCATTTCCATTTTGCTAAAACAGGGGCAAAGTACATAAACAATTCAAATGAATACACAAATAAAACTTACATACATGGAAACGGTGTTCAAAATTATCTAGTGGCTGGTAGACCATGGCAAAACAGCCAAACATACCATTTGTTGATTATACGCAACCAGCCAACTCTACCCTACAAGCGGTGGTCAGGGGTCATCAGCGCGTCATCTTAGCAAACCCACCATGAAGGTCTCACAACAATGACGTAAGCTCGTCATGGACCTCTACCTTTGGCTTCCAGCGGAGGGCTGGGCACAAGGAACACTGAGGTTCTTCTCAATTGCGCAGCTGTATGAAATAAAGACTTCTGTTTAGTGGTGTAAACCGTAAAAAAAACAACCCTGCACTGGGAATGTTTTTGGCCATGTAGTTTAATAGTGAGATAGCTAGATGTTTTCTTAAGTAAAGAAAACTGTTACTTTAAGAAAATGATAAAGCAGCAGAATCCACTAATATATTTTTCAATCAGGAGACAATGTTCAGGGATTTTCTCTAAGCTGCTTTTTTTCTTAAAAAAAAAAAAAAAAAAGGAAGGAAGGAAGGAAATCCCAACACACAGAGCAGACAATTTGCTTTTTCTTCAAACTGACAAGCAGTATCATTTTGTATTGGATACTGGAGAATTCTTATTATTGAATGTGCCTTTATTCTGGGGGGGAAAGCCCAGCAAAATAAAATACCAGGTATTAAAGAAAATAAAAATGGCCCAAGGACGTGCCAAAGTAATTGAATCTACTTGTACGACCAAAATCTTCAGGAACCCTACGAGCTTTGAGCTTCCCCTCTTGCATAAAAAACTCCTTACAAATCTGAGCCCCCCCAGCCCTGATTAGGGGTGGGGATGCCTCCCCAAGGCCAAAGCCAGACTTCCATCGACTTTAGTTCCTCTCAACAGCTCCACTACTCACTACTTATGAAAGTCAGTGAAGAAAAGTAACTTCAAGTTCAGAATGGCTGAGCTGGAGACAGTGTAAGGAAACAATATTTCCAGAAGGTTCTCTCTCCAAGCCTCCAGGATTAACAGTGCATCTAGAAGGCCTGTGTATAGGCAGCTATATTTACTTTTTTTGTGTGAGACAGTGTTTTACTCTACAGTTCAGGCTGGCCTTGAGCTCACCATGTAGCCCCTATAGTTCAGGCTGGCCTCAAACTCACAACAATCTTCCTGCTTCAGCCTCACAAGCCCTGGGATTAGAGGCATGCGCCACTGTACCTGGCTATATTTATTTAGTCTCCAGGGACCAACTGTGGAGGGCAAAACTCACAGACAGAGGATCACCTTGAACCCAAAGCCCATTACCAGCCCCCAACCAACCTTGGCTCTCAAGAGCAGGGAGCAAGTCTCACTTCTCGAAAAGCAGCCTGGGTGAAAGAACACAACTGCTTCTAGAAAGGGCATGTTATTACATCGGTGAATGGAAGACACTCCACAAAAGTGCCTTCAGATGCTTAGTAAAACTGAGGTCACACAAACACTGAGTCATCGCGAACAAAGCAGCCAATACATGAATAATTGCAAAGGGATCCATCCATCCAGTCCCTCTGTTGCTGTACCAAGAACCCATCTGCCTTGGGTATTCACAGCTGTATGAACTGGGTCTTGTGATTTCAGGTTCCATCCAAAGAGATCTGTCTGAAGAGCATGCAACCCAGTAGAGGAGAGCCATCCCACCTTGGGCCAAGGTTGAGAGAGGGCCTGAGTAAAAGACGCTGGACACAACTGCACCAGGTAGTGCCACATCAAGCCGACACCTGAGTAGCAAGAACCATGTCCCAGGGATAGGGCAAGGAGCTGTTTCTTGGACCAACACAGCATAGGCCAAAAACAGGAGAACAGACAACAGACAGTCATACAAGTGGGGAAACCAGTGCTTTAAAAGGGTGAAAAAAGGACCAGGTTAGACCTATAAACAACCTGAAGAGGAAGCAGAAAGTGGGAGCTAAGGAAGTCCAGGATGTGAAGAAGACTACCTTCCAAGCACACATAAGACTGATGCATGAGTAGCTAAGTCTATGTTATGCGGTACTGGGGATTGAACCCAGGGCCTTTGCACTGACCCCCTCCCCATGTGCTGAGTTGTGTTTTTTTTTTTGCTTTTGGGGAGACAAGTTCTCACTGAGTCACAAAGTTGCAGAGTTTGGACTCAAACTTGCAACGCTCGGCCTCAGCCTCTTAGAGCGCTGACTAGTGGTGACCCCACAGCTCCCAGCCACCTTCTGTTTCCTGAAGGCCAATGCAGTCAGATTTCAAACATATTCAATGAATGGACCCTGTCAGGAGTGAGCCAAGTTTGAAGCGTGGGAGACAGACCTGTGTGGTGGACCCCAATCTATCACCAGCTCCCCCGTGCGGCTGCAAACACCCTGGAAGCTGCAGTGCCCATTCTGAGCAAGGGCGCTGGCCGTCTCCTCACACCAAAGCACTTTTCTACTCTGCAGTCCTAAAGTTTCTCAATGGAGACAGAAATTCACTGCTATTCTGTGTTTGCTATCTCTGTTTCCCAAGGCTGAGATATTGGAACCTCATACAAAGTGGGCAGCCACACAGACATTTTTTTTAAATGTGTTTTTTTTTTTTAATTTTTAAGAGAGAGACATTCATTTCCTTATAGACTTGGGAGCCTGAAATCTAAAATTCAGGTGTCTACTCCTAACTTGATGCACCATTCTCCTCCCCCAAGTCTGTGTCTGTGCCTCTTCTCTATAAGGACACGATTTCATTAGATTAAAGACCATTCTAATCCAGTATGACATCATTTTAAACTTGATTGCTTCTTCAAAGACCCTACTTCCAAATAAGGTCACATTCTCAGGTACCAAAGATTAGAATGTCAACATATCTTTCAGAGGGGCTCAACTCAGCTGGCAACTCTTGCTTAGGCAGATAAATGCAAGGCACCAGGAAAAAAATCCAATAATGAGGTCATGTGACTAAGCTGTCATTTTTTTTCCCCCCACCCCTGTTTCTGTCTTCTTCAGACTAGGTTTCACTAGGTAGTTCAGGCTGGCCTTGAGCTCACTTTGTAGCCCAGGCTGGTCTCAAACTCACAGTGATCCTCCTGCCCCAACCTCTCCCAAGTGCTGGGATGGCAGGCGCACACCAAATGCTGGTCTAAGCTTCTGTTTCTGAATGGATTATTTGAGAACCTTCATGACGGTTCCCGGAATATGAGGGAAAGAGTTGCCCTCAATCTGCCACAGCTGGGTCATAAGCAGAAGTCCCCAACAAACGATCACACCTAATCACCAGGATCAACAAATGACACAAAATAAGCCAACCATTTTACACGGGGGGGGGGGGGGGAGGGGGGAGCAGCCAGGCTTGCACTTCATCAAAATCAGATTCAACCACTGCTAACAAAAAAACCATCTGGCAATAAATCACACCTGCAGAGACCTCAAGCTTGTCCCGAATGAGGCAGAAAAGAGGCAGTGACAGCCACAGAGGGACAAATGTGGAGGGGAAAGAGCCCAGGGATACAACCTGTGCTGGAAGGCAAGTAGGGGAGGAAAGAAAAGGGAAATCACAGGACCCACACCAGCCACACCTCACTGAGCCCACACCTCACTGAGCGTGGCTCAAAGCTTTGTGATAACAAGGACTGCATCACTGTGAGACGTGCAAATAGGAGGGGAAGCCACTAGCCCACCGGGACGGTCCTGCCCTGAGACACCTGGATGGATGCAAGGGGGCCAGCGGAGCCTGGATCCACTGCCTTCCATTGCACACGCCAAGCCTGGGCTAGAGGTCCCCAGGCTCTCCCTGCCCTGGGAACAAAGTCCAGCCAGACCCCTTGACATGGCACTTAAGACCCACAGCCCAGCTCTACCTACACTCACAAATCTATTTCCCTCTCTAGACCGCAGGAACCCACCGTTGGGAGAGAAGGAAAATGAACACGCCTCTGACCTCGGCTCAGCGGCCGGTCACATCATCACAGCAAGTCAGCGATCAGTTCTGAGCCTCCATCACCCCTTCTGCAAAAGGTGCACATCGACCTCACAGCTGGTGCAAAGACTGAAGACCATGCACATAAGTGTCTTGTACAACTCCAGCAGCAGCCTGCAGCAGGCCCTGTGAAAGTCTGTCTGCGTATGTCATGCTCAGTATCCTCTCCTGGGCATCGCCACCTCTGGGTCCAAGCCAGCTCTGATGACCTAAAGAACTTCCTCTGTCCCTGTCACCAGCCCCAGCCAAGGCCATTGTTACTTAAAGAACCAACTAACAGAGTCCTGTGTTCCCTCTAGGATTCCTCTTGCACCCCTGCTATTCCTTCAGGGATGGCTTTCTCCTCTGGAGTCCCAACCTATGGAATTCTGACCACTGGCCAATCCCTTGGAAAGTAACACTTGGTAGCCTTCCTAGACTATTTTAATTTTTACCTGGCCCCCTCACCAGAGTTCTGTGATCTCCATGTATTCCCAGGCCCTACCATTGAGCATTTTTTCTTTTTGAAAATATCAATATGACATGGGCTCCTATGCAATGCTTAGCAACAATTATTAGCCAACCTCCTGATTTTGAAAACTAAGACAAGATGTGCTGGATAGATGAGATTTATTCCTGTCTGGATCAAGGGCTACAGTTCATAATTTCTGGCAATCATGCAACCCTGTGATTATGAGCAATTTGAGGGCAGCTGACAGGAACAAGTAGCCACCAAAGAAAAGCTTTACTTGTTCGGGAACTGGTGCCCCAGATCTAAGGGAATGGATGAAGGAGAGATGAGGCCAGTGTGGACAATGTAAATACCCCCACAGCAGCTTGAAATACCCCCAAAGTTCTCTGGCATGCTCAGCCCCATCCCTAGGGAGGTTGTCTGAGGTGTTCACAGCAACAAGAAAGCACCACGTCCTCAAAAGTTCCTATTTTTATTTTCAGTAGTAAAATGATTTCAAAAAGATCAAAGACTCCACAGAAGTGCTATATGACGGTGTGTTTCAAGCCCAGCCCAGCCCTACCCTGAATGAAGGGGTGTTGAAAGAAGGGGGAAGCGGGTGGCCTCTGTTTTACCCACAGTTGAACAGTCGACCTAGGAAGAGAACGAGTCTGTGTCTAGTATGATGACAAGGACACTGTACAGACGTGGCTGTGTGGACAGCTGGACACCGGGGCGGGTGGGGGTCACATTCTCCCAGGGGTTGGCAATGACATTCTAGCTTAGCAAGTCTCTGGTGGGAGGGGCAGAATCAGGAGCCACACAGAAAGAGCTAGGCACAAAGAGGGATGTGCACAGGTCCCCAGACAAGACAGTGATGAGCACACACACGTGACCACAGAGGGGCAGAGGGGCCATCTCCATGCCTGGAACTATGCACTACGGCTTTTTGTCCCTGGTCAGCTAGATGATTACTATGTCTCTGCGACAAGCATTCTTTTACTGAAGGCAACTGAGGTGGCTTTTTCTTGCAACCAAAGACGTCCAACCACAGTTCTCTCCATTAAGCTAAACTAAAAACATTCCTCCAGGAGATCCTTCTTATAATCTATTTCAACTGACAGCAACTACTTTGGTCTGATTTATTACTACTCCAAGTCTGGAGCCCTTTCAGGGCTGGACTGATTTTACACCAGCAGGGCCAGCGCCTGCAGCCCCACCCGATGCATCTAGTCTAGTTTGGTCAGCTTATCCATTCCCAGAAAGCGAGGAAGCTAGCACATCAGTAACTCCGTTGCTAAGGCAACTGCTTACTTTCCATATCAACTGCAAACTCGTTGCTATGGAGACACATATACAAGAAAAATTTCTCTCTCCAGCCAGGGACCAGATGGCAGGGAACTCACAGAAGTCCTGGAGTAGGGGGTTTTATGAAATGGGATGTTTACCGGGTGGATTTCTCTTGTCCTTTCAGAGATGCAACTGCCCACAACACATTTAGAAATTGCATCCTTGTGACAAAAAACAAACAAAAAAAAAATCAAAGAAATAAGATAAAGGTTTGACTTCACCTCCTTTCTGACTGAGAGGTAATCCATAAATCCCTGTTTAGTTTCCACTACCTATGCGCTGTGTCCCAGATTCATAACTCTATCCCAACTTCCTATTGAGCTAAAATCTCACATACCAAACTCTCTACCTGATGGCTCCACTTAGATGTTCAAAACCTATCTCAAATTCAACATGGTTAAAAGAGAATTTTGCTGCAACAACCCATTCTCTCTCTTGACACAAATGTGCCCATTCACCTTCGTCTGACCCCTTGTCCTGAATGAGGCAGTAGAATTTCCTTCACCTCTTTCCTGCACCACGAGAACAAGTCTCAAGAAAAGATATTCCTCCCTCTAGCCCGCACGCTGTGGATGGCTCTGTCACCAGCTAGCCCTGGAACCACTAGGAACAGCACCTGCACTCCACAGATGCAAATGGAGCATGAATGGACCACTGTTAGAATGACTGAGGCTACTGCTTTAGTGAGGGCAGAGTTTATATTTTGACTCTGCAAACTGTTGTGCAAGGCCTGAGGCTCAGCTGTAAACACCGGTTCTTCCTTTAAATGACTGTATCGAAGGAAGACGGAACTTGGCGTTTGATGAAGGCTTCAGGGAGCGCTTAAGGTGACTCTGTGCCCCAGTTCCAAGCCAAGCTGCCTGGACTTTGACTCCCAGAGATTCTCAATTGTTTTTCCTCCCACGCTACCCCACAGTCTCGGTCAGCACTCACATGACTTGGCCTTTCCTTCTTTAAAGGAAAAAAAAAAAAAAAGCACATGCAAATGTTCTGCTAGCTAGGTGTTTTCTAATGCTATTAGTTAAGTCATTTATCAGTCCTGTCCCTACAGAAGGGCTAGCACAGCCTTCCAGGAGGCACTGCATGGTGCTCCAATAAAACGGAAGCACAGAACTTGGCCCCATGGGGCCCTCAGGGGACCACACACTCATACCCCTATTGAGCAGGCAAAGGGGAGCAGCAAGGACTCCTAAAGAGCCTCCCCTTGGGAGCAGAGCCTCTCTCTGCCTGTAGTTATCGCCTCCTGCTGGGTTCACACGCAAAGGTACTCAAACTGGAGCGTACACATTCAAAAATCAAAGGCTTCATTCTGTTCTCCGAACTGTCTGTAATCTTACCTAGCAAGCCATCAAGTTATTACTGGAAAATGACTTTTAGATGCTACTACCTTCAACCTTGTATTTTCTTGCTTTTCTTCTTATCATACATGGCACAGGCTACATCTTTACCTCTATCAAACTACTGCTTTTGAAAACACTAAATGCAATTTAACCAGCGCACTGAGAAGCAAAATGTTGGTTAACTGAAATGCTTAAAAAAAAGAAAGTCAATATTTCTGCTTTACCTAAGTTCCCAGAGCAATGTAGTTTTCCACTTAGAATCCTCCTTTTTCCAACAAGTTCCCGTTCTATTTAGGTAATCTTCTAGTCACCACCTCTGTCCCCTCATTCACTCTAACACTGTTCCAACACAACCTTTGGATCCAGCCACACTGGTTTCCTAAGTATCTAGGACTTTGTAGCAGAAAACCCCATGCTTACTTAATACCAACCTTTTAATTGGGGTTGCAACAGTCCCACCTAAAAGACTACATTTCCCAGCCTTCCTTGCACCTAAAAGAGATCATCTGACCAGTTTCTTACCAATGAAATGAAAACAGTACAATGCTAGGTTTCTGGGAAAGATCCTTAAAATTCTTAACTCAGCAGGACTCCCACCCCCATACCCCCACATCTGCATTTCCCCCAAATACCCCTTCCTAAAATTAGTACATGCTGTTTGATGCCACCTGAGCCCTAAGAAAAACGAGAATGGGAACCAGCAAGGTACTAAAAACAGCACAGCAAACAGAGAAATGTGGATTGCTGTCCAATCCCTCAAGATTTATTCACGTGATGGAGCAATACGTGTCTAGCTTGTTTAAACTGCTCTAGTTTGGATTTTCCATGGTAAACAAGCAATCTTTGTCTCAACTAATCTATTTTTCTTTTCCTTTTGTTTTTCTGAGACCAGATCTCACTATGTAGTGCAGAATGGCCTTAAACTCACTATGTAGCCCATCCTGGCCTCAAACTCATGGCAACCCTTCAGCCTCTGCCTCCCACATGCTGGGATTACCGGTGTACACCACCATGGCCAGCTCAGTTCATACATTCGTGAAGGTCTCATACTCATTCCCACACCTGAAGGATGTTTTGCTAATTTATTCAACTGTTATCCTCTGTAAGGAAAAGGCAAAACTTCCTATCATTATGTTCCATCGCAGCTCCAAATGCCACTATGTGGGAAAGAAATGCTTCTCTCGCTACCTCTGGGTGACACCACACACTCATTAAGAACATTCCCAGTACTAATCATGGGGTTTACTCTTTTCTAATCCTCCGTTATACTGTTTCCTTGGAACATAAGCACCTAAGGCAAGAATCAAATCTCACTTCAACATCACCAATAATTCTTCTGAAGAAACTAGTAAGAGGGGACCTCTGAAGACCCCAAAATAAGCCAACAAGATACTGAGGACCTGGTCACACAAAGGTACTACAGAAACAATGAAAAGACATAGCTATCACCTGAAACCTCAGGCCAGTGCAGAAGCAAGTATGGCCAAGGAATAAAGCCCAACAGGGTCCACATATTCACGGAGCTCAGGAACAACATAAGGTAAAATGCCGAAACCGAAACAAAAGACCTGCCCAATAACTAAAGCAGCATCAAACATGTTATCCTTTTAAATATATATATTTCTAGACAGGTTTCCATAATCCCAGTACTTAGCATGTTGAGTCAGGACAATCAGGAGTTAGAACCCAGGCTGGGCAAATCAGCTGTTAGCAAGACCCTGTCTCAAAACTAAAAAGGCTGGGGATGTAGTTCAGCACAAAGGCCTTGGTTCAGTCTCAAGTACCACTGTATATATTCATCTTCCATTGAAGTGCAAAAAAATAAAATAGTCTACTGGGAAGGCAGTGAATTCAAACCTAAAACTTCTACCATTTTGACAAAACCTAAGAGCATTAAAATGACCCAGGGCTCCATGAAAAAGTATGGATTAAGGGCTGAGTTGTGACTCAGTGGTAGAATACTTGAGTACCACACCTGAAGCCCTGGGTTCAATCCCCAACATAGAAAGGAAGGGAGGAGCCGGACATGGTGGCGCATGCCTGTAATCCCAGCACTCGGGAGGCTGAGGCAGGAGGATTGTTGTGAGTTCGAGACCAGCCTGAGCTACAAAGTGAGTTTAAGGCCAGCCTGAACTGCATAGTGAGACCCTGTCTCAAAAAGACAAAAAAATAAAAAAAAAAAAAAAAAAAAAAGAAAGGAAGGGAGGGAGGGAGAAAGGGAGGGAAGAAAAGAATCCAAAAAGAATCCCATTATTTCTTCTCCCCACCTCTCCCCTCCCCCTCCTCCTCACATACTGTTCCTCCTCCCTGGCCCAACCAAAGGGAAATACCAAGGTCTCTTCAGCTCCAAGGGAAGGGTGGACCTCATCAGGGCTAGGCAATGTATTGGTTGGCTCCCAGGAAGTACACGATGCAGAGGCATCTGGTAGACCTCCTTAGGCACTACAGGGTCCTGCTGAACAGAAGCAATAGCTTTCAACAGTCTGGAGTAGACAGATTGACCGCTGTACTGATAGAATCCTCAGGTCCACGAGAACCAAGCTTCCCAAAAGCTTTTCCAACCCAAGATGGCTGGTCACCAGCATCTTCCTAGAAAGTCACTGCAGGGACAGGAGGAATACTGAATCCATGAAGAGGCCAGAACAACAATGTGAGAGACAGGGGGCAGACAAGACAAGGGGAACAGAGCAGTGAGCTTTTGCTGGAGGTCTGTCAACCACAAGAGATTCCTCAAGTACAGCCCACTGGGAGGAAGCCTCCTTTAGGCAGTGGTCACAACACATCCAGATTTGTATTCTGTTAGCATCTAGTATAAGAGAGACTTCCAAAAGTCTGTTGAATAAGCAAACAACAAGTTGGCAAGATCAAGACTGCAGAAGCATGGCAGCTGACTCCCAGTGAAATCAGGAAGATGCAAGGTCAGGAAGGAAAGAATGGAAGGAAAGGCCAGGGCATCCAGCCAAGGGCAGTGCAATCATTTCCTAGGATCACAGAGGAAACTGGCACGAAAAGCACCGTGTTCTGGCACCTGTGACATAGAGGTCTGTTTATTTCCATGACCACAGAGACCCTGGCGGAGCCTCGGTCTGAGGCAAAGATCTGTAGCCCAGAGAACAGCAAGCAGCCCGCTTGCTCAGCACTGGGCACTGGTGAGAAGAGGCTGCCCTCTAGCACAGAAGCTTCCATGTCAAGCAAGGCGAGTCATCACTCATCCGGGACCACAAAGCGCCTTTGTCCCATTTTTACTTCACCTGACCTTACCTTGATTCTCAGGAAGGGATCTCATCAGGGCCAAGCTATCCAAAACAACCAATGGTCTTCCTTCTCATACCAGTTAAACAGGTACACTGACTAATGTCACAGGAAATGGAAACGCTCTGGATTCCAAGAGTAGGAATCAGAAGTCACTCTGCATGTGGGGAGACTGTCACAGATGGCACATCATTTGGGGGGGCGAGACTGGGGATCAAACTCAGGACCTTGTGCTTGCCAAGCAGGTGCTTATGCCGCTGAGCTATATCCCAGCCCTTCTACGTCGTTTTCTAAACTGCTTTTAACAAAGAATCTCATTCACCAGGAGGGCAAAGGGAGAAAGGGGCCAGGCAATGGATGGAGAATTTATGTTAAAAAGTGACCAAAATAAATGGTGGCAGTTTTGATTTAAAAAGTTTACTGCCATAAAAGACACATTACCATTAATCTCCCTCAAGACTGGCCCCACTTAATTCTAACACATTTATCCCATTGTTCTTTCCACTTTCCAGTGCAATTCTATAAGTGGTGTTGTGTGAGAGTCTCTTTGGGAGGTACGATCAAAAATACAGTGATTGCTGCTGCCAAGCGCCATCCAACAGAAAGGCAGGCTTGTAAAAAAGCATCACAGTGGTCCCCATCCACCCTGTTCACCACCTGACATCAGGCAACATCCAGGTCTTCCCCAAAGTCAAAAGTGACCACCAAAGGTAAATGTTTTGAGTCAATTCAGGACATCAAGGAGGCCATAAGGATACTACCAGAGACACTAAACAGGATGACTTCGTAGGGAGAAAGCTGCTGAGGATTCAGTGCAGGGATCCTGCAAAGCAGAGGACCGGGGACAGAGCCTGAAAACCAACAGCACCGAGGGCAGCGATGGGCTTTCTGCAAATGCAAGACTCGCGGTCACTACAAAGACAAGTTTGGATCTTGTCCAGCCCAACAGTGCTCCTCCAGATGTATCTTATATTTATCCTCTATACTGTGTCTTTCTCAATCCCACAACCCAGAGTTAAGCTTGGGTTCAGCTGCGTTATTTTAATCCCCAACAACCCAGATTCATAGAACTTAGAAGAAGCACATGCAGGTCACCCACAGTGACCTCCAGGCTGGGTTATGATCTGGCACCAAAGTCAAGCACACAGCTTTGGAACTGGCAGGATAAGGCAGATGTTCCACATGTTGTCACTGTCATTCAGAGGACCAGTGGCTCCTCACCCTCCTAAGTATCCATTCCTAAGAACTGGCCTGGGCTGGCAGCACACTCCTGCTACCCCAGCTCACTCAGAGGCAGAGGCAGGAGGACTGCAAAGCTGAGCCCAGACCGGGCACTTCAGTCACTTGGTGAGACTGTGTCTCAAAATAAAAAAATAAAATAAAATAAAATAAATGGCTCAGGATAGAACTCAGGGCAAATGCCCTAGGTTTAATCCTTTCTACTGCACACATGCACACACATACACACACATATCCCTAAAAACTAAGCAAACAAAATGTTATGATTTCACTCCCTAGAAAATACATCTGTATGGATCCAAGATATGCAGCCAGTAATTTCAGGTGATCACCCATCAGAGCCTCTGACACCCGAAGACTCCCAGTTCAAAAAACTCTCAGCAAAAGCCACCTCCCACCTCTGTATATGAGAACACACATCCCTACACAGCCAGGGGGCTCGACACCCACCCTGGAAGCAGGAGCACCGCCCTTCCAGTCCAGTTCTCCTTCAGCCAAGCTGTCCTTCCCGCCCTTCCAGTCCAGTTCTCCTTCAGCTAAGCTGTCCTCCTGCGTAACCTGAAACAGTGTTCAAAGCACTCAGCCCCAGAAATAATAAATACCCTTTTGTACAGTGCTTCCTTAGTAAACCTTCCGATGCTAACAATATTTTTGCGAAAAAGGCAAGAGGGGAAATAAAGAAAAAGGACAGAAATAGAACACATACCTGCGCCATGATAATCTGAGCTATGAAAAATAAGTGTACCTTGCTCCTCACCTACCAGTATCCAGAGAGGTTGGGATATGCTGATCTCATAGTCCTAGTTAAGAACTGTGGTTGGGAGATAAAAACAGAAAGCCAGACTTTAAAACTGAACCCCAATTAATTTGGCCAAAAATCATCCAAAATGAAACTGTAAAATGAAAGGCAGACGTGCCACTTTGTAGTTGGGAACAGCTGACCCCACGTGACCCCCAGGCTAACCCAAAGGACTGGGTCACCCAGCTTCCACAAGTGCACAAGACAGCTGCCTACAACAGCATTGGGGAGAAAATGGGATCTAGACTTCAGTAGCTACCTCCACTCAAGGGGATGGAAAAACAGGTTAAATGAAATAGCAAGGAACCCAGCCAAATGGAGGGTGTTCTACAGCTAAGTGATGGTTCTCTTTCACAAGGGAGGGCATGGTTGCTGCAGACTACAAAGACAGTAATGAACAGAGCACAGCCTTGCCACACTCAAGGGACAGGCCATGTTCAGATACTAATTCAAACGCACATATTGCAGGGGCTGGCAAGATAGTTCAGTGGACTACAGCACCTGCTTGGGCAAGCTTAGGCAAGCACAGAGACTGTGATTTGACCCTGGCACCACATGCCGCACCAGCCCCATCCGTAAGGCAGGCCGAGCTAGCCAAAAACAACAACAAAAATGCATATTGTAAACAAACAGGGCTTATCTGGATTAGACCTGTTATTAAGCGACACTAATGAATTGTTCATTTTATTTGTGGGACTCTGGCAAGGTGGCTATATGAGAAACTATCAATTATTCTTATAAATAATAAAGTATGTTAAAATAACATGAAGATCTAGAATTTGCTTCAAAATACTTCAGCAGTGGCAATAACAAAGAATGAAGTAAGGCAAGTTCTCATTAACTATTGGATCTGGGCGTGGGTCAGAGGGATGGTGGTGCAGATTCGTGTTCCTCCCTTTAGTCCTGTGTATGTTTGAAAATGCACGTGACTAGACACTAAAACTCTAGTTTTTGAAGCCCTTAAAGAGATAAAATGGAAGCAAAACTGTTTTCTTCTGACTTGCTCATTCATGAGGTAATGGGCTTGATGTCACCTCAGAGATTTAAAAAAAAAGCTCAGAGGAGTGTTTGATTCAGGGCTTCTCAAACCTGGCCATGCACCAGAAGAACACCTAGGCAGCTTATGGGAGCTATCAATTTTTCCCAACTGACCTAATATCATGCTCTCCAAAAAGGGCTCTAGAGAAATGGTAATTGTATTCAAGTGCCACAGGCCTTTCTGACACAACCTCGTACCTCTGCACCTTGCCAGCCCAGCCAAACAGTGTCCAGCTGCATGTTCCACTCAGGCCTGAGTCAAAATGCAATTCCACATTTTGGGATGCCAGCCTTTTCTTTTTAAAAAGTACCAGGTCTACCTTTGCGCATGCCGTTTGCAAGGCCTCCATTCCCAATTTCATCTAAGGAGCTTCTTACTCACGTGGAGATCTACTGAGTCACTTGCATTGAGGTTGAGCCTGGAATAGGAGCTACAGCCAGGTAAAAAATTCCTAGGGAAGAAACAAGTGTGCCTGCCCAACTGAGGGGGCCTTCACTGGGAATTGCAGCAGGTAGATGCTTTTTCCCTTGTACTCAGTGAGTCCAAAAAACCTCAAGTGAGCAGACTGGCCAGAGCGAGAGTCCTTGAAATGCCTGGTGACAGCTGAGCACACCTGGGAGAACCTGAGCATACCTGGCAGTTGTACCTCTCAGGGCAGCCATCAGCTGGCCCCAGGGTCATCCAAAGAAAGAGGCAAAACTCACAACCTCACGTTGTTCTCACGGCACTGCAAATACTGGGAACAAACTCCTAAGCACACTGACTGGTGTTCAATCAGAAACATGTCAATACAGGTCAGCATGACTAGGAAGCCGGGACATTTCAGAAGATGAACAATCTCAAATCCTTCAAACCACTCCCCTTCAACAGATGTTATCTGTGTTTATCCGGACTGACAACCACCACCCCCGGAAAAGATGACTCCCAGAATCCAACACAGTTCCGGGGCAGGGGGAGTAGATGGAGCTCCTCCGGGTAAGCTTTAATGCCTCACCCAACACCAGCTTGCCAGGCTCCCGGGGCTGATGATGAATAACGCTGGCGCTGGCAAGTCTCACTGCGTACTTCGGCCTTGGTCTTATTTAACCTTTCAGTGTGTGCATTTGCTGATTTCTTTTCACGTGCACCAGCACTATGTCAAACACAGAAACGCAGGCAAGCTGTAACATGCAGAATCATTCACACCAAACTAAAAGCCTTCTTGATTGCCTTATCAGTGACATGAGGCTTTGGGGGCTCCTGAACAGATCTTTCCTCTTTATATTTTAGGTCTGGAATTGTTCCTTAGACTTTCTCTTTCATGGCACAGATTCCCCCCTTATACAGAACCTTCCATAGCCTGTGTTTTTACAAAGGAGTAATGAATCTCTTCTAAGTTTCTAGAATAACCTAAAAGCATCAACGGAGCCAACTCCAATGTCAGGCTCCAAATGCCCAGCCTGAGAAATGGAGGGAAAGAGAGAGGGAATTGGATACCTGTAGGTAGCAAAAGGCTTCTGACTCCAAACTTGTCCTTCCTCCTTAAAAGCGGCCTACTTTAATTGTCACCACTGCACAGTCACTCCAACAATCATGGGAACCAGTGATCAAAGTCACACTCCTTGGAGGCCACGACTTCTTCCTACACCATGCACTCCCAAGCCCAGCCACCACCACCTCCAACATAAAGCCCTGCGGACCACTTCACTATTCATATTCTTCCATGCCAAAGTCAAGCACAATATTCTCAGGCTCAAGATTCTCCTCAAAATAAAAACATACTTCTTTCTGGACAGAAAGAAGTTAAAGACCCCAGACTGGTGCTGATGCTTGCCCCCTACAAACGTACCTTGTGCCTCAGCCCAAACTCCAACAAGCATGAAAATCAGCGCACCAGCTGCCCACAGTGGCATCAGTAACATGAAAAACAAAGCTGGAGACAGTGACATGGAGGGAAATTTTCTGACACTTCCTTTGAAATGTAGTTGCATTACTTTCCAGAACTCCAAATTAGATGTCAGTTTTGCTTTCTCCCTTTCAACACTGCCGCTAGCTATCCTACCTCACCTACAATGCTCCCTAAAAGAAAAATAAAGCTATTAAAACCATGTTCTATTAGCTGAGCATGAAGCCTAAACTAAGACTTTCTAGACAGCCCCTAATGGGAACCTTACCCTGAGCCAATTTTTCATGCTCAGGGAGTTTCAAAGTTGGCTGACACTTATCTCTGCATCACATTTCACTGAAGATTCTGGCAACTCATGTCTTGGATTGATGCTGGAGTATGGGAGTGTACACAGGTCAGCACCCTCCCAAGGCATTATCACTGTCCATTTTTTCCAGAACCCTGGTGAGGCCATCTTTCCACCAGTTAATAATCTGACAGAACACAAATGCCAGTTTTCTCTAGTTCTTGGTAGCCATATTTGTCATATAGAGGCACCTCATGGCTAACAGCTGCCTTGGAACACCGATCTTTTTTGGAATTCTCAAACCATCCACGTGGGGGGATGACACTGAGAACCAACCAGATCTGCAAATGCCTGTGGTATGATCACAGAAAATCTGTCAGCAGGTTTCCCTCAAGAAGGAATCAACAAAGAACCAATCTGCTTCAGGAAAAGGAAGGTCTTCCCAGCTATGTAAATGAATCCAATAAGACCATTGATGAACTACTCTTTCAGTAGTAGATACAAATTCAATTTTAATGAAGAAATGTTTAATTTAAAAAAGTTTTCAGTTCCAGACAAGAGGCTTACCTGACTCCTCTCTTTGTCCACTTTCTTAAAACACTTATTCAATGACAAATTATGTCTCACTGAGTTTTTCCACCCAGTAGGTGCATTTGCAAAATACGGAAAATGTTCCAAGATCCAGTTGTAGATATCCTTCACTGGCAGGCGCTTGGTTGGAGAGTCCTCGATGGCCATAAATATGAGGCAGCTGAAGGAGTAGGGGGGCTTGCAGTTGGGGTTCTGCCTGGCATCGTAGGGCATGTCAGAGTGGGCGGGGGACGGAGGGGTGTCATCGTCCAGGTCCTGGACGGGACTGACACTCCTGAGGACCGACTCCCCGAAGCTCTTCAGCAAGTTCTTGCTCTCATGTAGCCAGTTCAGGTTGGTCAGCTCCTCATCTTCCATGGTCCCCTCTTCTAATCGGATGTCAGGCAGGGAAAAGTCGAGGTCATCGTCTTCCTGAAGGGCCTTGGAGAAAGCGCTGCCCGGGTAACACTGACTCAGTCCACTGGACACACTGATTCCTGAGCTTTCTGGCTTCTTACTGGCAGGCATGACTGGACCCATTTACGTGAAGGCTCCTGGAAAGACAAGGCAGAGAAGTGATGAGCAAGGGAGAGCCCAACCACCAATGCACACTGGGCCCCAATGCTTTGCTGTCCCACGCCTCCTCTAACGGATCTCACCGACCCAGCAGCACCGCCCTACAGCTCTGGCTGAGCCACACAAACCCACGGTCCCACTGCACAAAGGTAGACTAGCAAGAACAATCAGCCCACCGTAGGGACTTGGTGTCTCTTACTAGAGCAAGACTGAATATCAACAGCACCTGTAGTGTGCAAGTGCATAAAAAGAACGAGTAATTTCAAAATGCTTTTTTCCTAGATGTATGAAGACTTTCACCATGACCAGGTAAAGAAATCAATTATTTCTGGGTGCCTCAGTGCTGTACAAGACAGCATAAGAATACATTACACACAAAATTCCTTTCAAGCCTCATGATAAACACTGAAAAATGAATGCAATACATGACTCCTGGGGCTTTTTACTACTGGTCTCATTGTCTGTCTTCAGGGGGAAAAATCTATAAAATTTAAGGCCAATGTTTCAGATTAAGTTCAAGCAGTTCCATACAAAGACCACTGCAAGGTCCTTAGAAATAAAGCTAGAGGTACACAGGCTACTGATTTGGTTCACACAGTTGTATTTTCCCCTCACATAAGTCATGGTTCCAAACTCCAGCTTTAATTATATTTGGTAAGTTGAAAGAGGATGACAAAAAAATGCATAAATAAATCAAAAATTTTAAAGAAATGAATAAAGACGATAACAAGGAATTCTGTGGATTTGGATTTAAAGAAGAAAACATTATATTTCAGTGGGCCAAAACACCCAGAACAAAAAAGCAAGTAACTTCAGATACTACAAACAAATGGGAATGAAAATGAGACCAAGGATCGTGCCACATGCCTGTAATCCCAGTACTCTGGGAGGCTGACACCAGAGGACTGGAAGTCTTAAGATCAGCCTGGGCAGCCTAGCAAACTGACAAGATAAAATGAAATAAAATGATTTAATGGTCTGGAGATATAGCTTCTTGTTAAGGGCCTGAGATTAATACCTCAGTAACAAAACAACAACAAAAATTAGTAGTGTGGGAAAAAATTCATAAGATTAACTGGCTGCTTCAAGACAAGAACGCAAACTTAACAAAAACTGTTACTCAGTTCTACCCTGACCCCCCACTTTTATCAATGACCTAGAACAGCAAGTAAATTAATATCTGATGAGAAAGGAAACACAAGGAAATGGCAAGCCCATGAACAGAACAGCGTCCACAGATACCAAGCAGTTCAACCCTCCAGCACTCAATGTAGGAGAGAAACAAAAGGTATAAAGAGAAAGTCTTTTTAGTTTTCCACTTGTATCATGAAAACAATGACCTTGGCTTTAGAAGTTTTTGGTTTCAATTTTTTACCCTCCAGTAAGATTGAGCAATCTACCTAAAACCATGAGTCCAAAAAAAAACAGAGACATGATTGTTCTGAGCCTCTAAGTAAATGTCCATTAGTACTACTTGTAAAGTACCTTCCCCCTTAGCAAAGCAATCTCTATTAAAAGATTCTACGAACTATGATGTGGGCTGAGGAGATAGTTCAGGGGTCTATACGCCTGCCTGGCAAGCAGAAGGACCCAGGTTCGATCCCTGGTACTGCATGCCATGCCATGCCAGCCCTGAAACCCCTGTGCTAAGCTAGCCACTGAAACAGGGCATGGTGGTGTACGCATGTAATCCCAGCCCTGGGGAGGGAGAGACAGAAGCTGCATAGCGAGACCCAGTACCAAATAAATAATTTTTTAATTAAAAAATAGACAATGTGACATGGGCACCAACCCCAACTCAGACAAGGGAACCAGGAAGCTGCAGCCCAGCGCTCCCCCTCCCCCAGATTGACACACAATTTGCTCCCCATGTATAGTATGCCCATTTCAAAGTGCACCCCAATCCAACCCAGAGGGCAGTGCAGAGACCTTGGGGGTTCACCCACTGGAAATATTCCTTTCTATCAAGCAAGCAGTTAATGATATGCACATTAAAGAGAAAAATAAGATCATATCTCTAGGTTTGGGAATATGACAGTCCAACTTGCTATTGTTTTTTAACTTCTTTATGCACAAATCAAGACTTAGGCTTGCTTCTCTTAAAAGTTTTCTCAAATCCCACCGGACAATGCTCTCATTCCCAGTGTATCCACACAGGAGAACCAAAAGAGAACTACCCAGCTACTAAAGTCAACTTTAGCGCCAAATGAAAGTTTGATGTCTCCTGAGCTTCCAAACAGGAAAATTATATCATGGCTGACAGTAAAGTAATTTAATTGCACTGTTGCTATGACAACATGCTGCTCTCTTTCTTTTTAATTTGCTTATTTGTCAGAGCTTCCCAAAGGAACTAACATGCTATTCTCCATGTTTTCTTTTGTTTTAAACAAACACTGCAAGCTACGTGGCTGTATTAGAAAAATGGCATTAGGAAGAAAAGAAGGTTGGGGGTACAGTACCTTGGGACCATTTGTCTGCCTTGTGTCTCACCCGTCCCCACCCCCACTGTTAACTGCTTCTCAGACAATCCCCTATCTTATAGGAACAGAATGGGCAGCTGCAGATCAGTACAGTTCCATATTTTACAAAAGAAAAAAAAAAGTTTCCAGAAACTACAGCTGAGGAGTTTTCCATTATTATACTCTACATAATTCCCCAAACCTTTTTTTCCTCTTATTTT
>PVKA01006445.1:0-26456 GCA_004027165.1 Ctenomys sociabilis
CAAAAGCCATGAGACATTTCTGTTCTGTAATAAATAAGGTAGTGACTATTACTCATTAGTAGCCTTTTTGAGGTAAGCTATTAAGTCTGCCCTTTCTCCCTTCTTCTTGATGCCAGCAAAGATCATTTTTGTTCCTGGGATGTACTTTTTGGGATTCTCCAAATACTCCATCAATGTATCTTCTCCCCAGGTGATACCTAAATAAAAAAGAATATACTGGATTAAGTATTTTACATTCCTGGAAAAGTCTGTATAGGCTACATTCATGCAATTTGTGCTGTTATTTAACAACAGTCCTCTTACCTTTGTTCTTGTTGGCATCTGTGTAAGAGAATCCAGCAGCCTGACCTGTCTTCCGCCCAAAGAGACCATGAAGATTTGGCCCGGTCTTATGCTTGCCTCCCTTCTCAACGGTGTGGCACTGGGCACACTTCTGTACAAAAATTTTCTTGCCTTTCTCAACATCACCCATTTTTAAACCTAAAAATGAAAGACATAAAAGTTGTTTTTCCCCTCACTCAAGTAACAAATACAGTCAAATACAAGGATCACTCCAATCTGATTATCTATGGCTTTACATACTAAGATGGTGTTTTGCTTAAAAAACGTGTAACACTTCAAAAATACTACTTAGGAGACTCTCCCTTAAAGGTTATCTGTGTAAACGGCAGAAGTTAGGTAAACTCAACGGAAATTCAACTCAAATGTTTCAAATGATGAGGTCAAGGTCAAAAGAAGTAACAACCGAATTGCAACTACATTAAATCAAAATCACTGAAATTCCGAGTTTTAAAACGCCCTAATTATTTAATAATGCTGTAATCTAAAGCTACTTCTGAGAAGACAAAACATTTTTTTTTCCCTTAACTGTTTTTAAGCACAAATCACATTGCCGCTCGCAGTTGCATCACTGTAAGGTGGAACTGAGATGGGACGTTCCCATTTTCACCCTTTGCGATCAAGAGTTGACCATGAGGTCACCGATCCAGCTCGGTTTCAAGGAGACTAATGAACCCCACCCTTTCGAGACTCTAGCGCGAATCACAAGAGAAAAGACAAATAGGAAATAAAGAACGACCCCTTATTGGAGCTTTTGCTCTCGAAAGGAGGCCGCGAACCGCCTCAACACGGTCAAAGCCGCGTCTCCCTAAAAAGCCTCCTACAACCCTTGGCCGGATCCACATCTCGGCCTAGTTAGGGATCTGCTCCACAGAAAGTAGGCGCCCACCAGGTTCTAGTGGCCGGTAACCGGCTTCTGCTCTCCACCCTACCCGCCCTGGCAGGTTTCACTCGAAGATCCTGGGTGCTAGCCTCGCACAGCTTGCCGGCCAGCCACACAGAAGGGCGCCTCCCACGGCTGTACCCCCCACCTGCTGCAACTTCCGCGCCGGGTGGTCACTGCTCTCGTTATCACAAGAAATGCTCCAGTTCAGAAGCCTAACGTCCCGCTCTCTAGCCCAAGGACACGCTGGTCCGCGGCTAAGTACCGGTGTTGGTGCAACCACACACGCTCTGCCCTCCCGTGACCAGACGTGCGACCTAACCAGCTGCTACGTGATGACGTTTTAGCATATCATTGGTCCTGGTATCCAGGCCCGCGCCCAAGAGCTGCGCGCGCATGATAGCTAGCAAGGTAGGCTGTAGCGCTGTGGTGCCCTTTCTCGCAAAAACCTCTCTTGCCCATTTCCTTACGACAGGCCTTCGACTTACGACATCCGGATTGTCGCGGGGCGCGGCGGGGGGGGGAGAAATGACGTCACCCATCGGCTTCGGTGCGCCTGCGTGTGTGGGAAATAAAGGTGAAGCGGAGATTTCTGAGGGACAGAAGACTTCTTGGTAATGCCTGCGGGCCCAGTATTGCAGTGCACATTGAGAGCTTCTTCCGGTCCCTGCCCTAGGGAGTTACCTCAACTTTTTGGCTACGTCGGGTTGTATTTCCTCCATTGGAAGCAGCTGCACTCCCTGTGGGAGAGCTTGAATCCAGCTTTTCACAGGATTGGGCAAGAGCTCATAACCTTATTTTTGCGTGGTTTTCATTCAGTTTCTTCAGTTCAGCTGTTTCCAGCTGCCCCTTGATGGACGTCCCCAAATGAAAAGGTGCTACAAGTTACTGCAAACACAGGATTATGGCCTTGGCCCCTTACTCGTGCCTCTTCTGCTCGGGCCCCTTTCCCCCTCTTGCTGTGTGAGTGCAGAAAGCACATAAGATGAAACATGGCTTTCGATGATTAGATAATTTTTGGAAATTAGAGAATTTTCATCCTTTCTGGTGATTTTAAAAGTGCACATTTTTATTACCACAGCTACCATGGACAGTTTTCTTCTTGACACCTTTGCCCTTCAAATGCAGCCTCTAGTTCTTGGTTTTTCTTCTAAATGCTCTAGCCCTGCTGTGTTCATTTAGTCAAGTATTTATTGAATGTATGTTGTGTGCTAGGAACTTTTTTTAGGTATCTATAGTAAATGAGTGAAGATTCTTCCTGGTGAAACTCACATTCTATTATTCTTTCTCCCATCCCCCAACTTAAGCAATAAATATTAGGAGGTTAACCTAATTTGCCTTCGATCCCTTCCAAAAGACTGATCTTAGGTTTCTTCTACAAACTGGATGAGTACCGTTGTCCCTGATTACCCAGAGGTGAATGGCTCCAGAACCTCTTCCTTATACACCTGTAAGATTTAGTCTTTAGTTAGTTTGAAAAACTCTGAAACATGAACAAATGATTATGGGTGAGCAGTGCGTGCTGATACCTGATAGAATGAAGTATATCTTCTCTAAAGGAATATCTCAAACCAGGTCCCTGAGAATTCCTGTACTCTTGAGAATAACCAAGCATGAGCTCATAGTGAAAAGCAACAAAGTAAAATTATTCCCTTAAAAGAACTATAGGTATTGGAATGAAAAAATATTGCAGGAATAAATCCTACCAAGACTTCTTCATTTCCAAAGTATGGACAGAAAGTAAAAACATCATGGTGGGTCACGTGGCTCTGATATTCAGTTTGTATTTTTGGAACTGCTTTACTTATAACTAAATTGGGCCAACATTAAATAAGTGTTTTTTTTTTTTTACTGAACTGGAATTATTAAATTACTAAAAATGTTTACATGGTCTATAATAAGATGGCCTAGTGGAAGAGTTTGTGAAGCTGAGAGTGAAGTTTAGAAGAAAAGGTTAATAAGTGACTGTGCTATAGCAGCAAGCAGGCAGACAGGTGTTGTATTGTCTGCTCTGTGCGTATCTGAGATGGCTTGCTTTTATAGGCAGTTACCTCCTCCTTGGACTTCCTCTAGTGATATGGGATCACTGAGCCATTGACAAAAGGTGTCGATTTTTTTGTTTGTTTGTTTGTTTTAAAAATCCATTATTAAGGATGGGCCACATAGCTCAGCAGACTAATGCGCCTGCTTAGGCAGAGCGCACCTGCCAGGGTTCTATCCCTGGCAGGCTATGCCAGCCCCACCCACAGGGCACACCCTGAGACAGCAATTGAGACTGGGTGTGGTGGTGTGCACCTATAATCCCAGCATTTGGGAAGCTGAACACGGAAGAATCACTAGGAGTCTGGTCTTCATAGTGAGACCATGTAGACCCTGCACTAAATACAAAATAAATAAATAAATCCATTATTAATAGTATATGTTCATAGTACAAATGATTATAGTTGTCATCTCTTTTTTCTCTTTGCATTAGAATGGCTTACGATGAACTTTTTAAAAAATTTATTTGTATTTTAACTTGAAGAGTGAAAAATAGAAGCAAAAATAAAGAGAACAAATGACATAAACAGGGTAACATACGATACATATGTTACAGATTTTCACAACATGGATGACTATTTATATATATATATATATATATATTTTTTTTTTTTTTAAATAAAACAATCCAACA
Organism: Ctenomys sociabilis; assembly: GCA_004027165.1. Taxonomy (NCBI): domain Eukaryota; kingdom Metazoa; phylum Chordata; class Mammalia; order Rodentia; family Ctenomyidae; genus Ctenomys; species Ctenomys sociabilis. The sequence goes on from PVKA01006445.1 coordinate 3,897, forward strand.
CAGATCAGCAGCCCACAATAGAAGTGGGTTATCTACAGAGTTGACTTGAGCCATTCACAGCTCATTATATTAATATAGCTTTATTTTTTATAGCTTTATTTTATATACCTCCATTTTTATACTTTTGTGCTAGATGGTTAAGACCGAGTTAAAGCAAGACCTATATAACAAAAAATGTAACTTTTGTGTCAGATAAGGTCAGTCAGGTACCTCAGTGTTTATCCTGTAACCCTGTACTGCTCTTTATAGATCCCTTGTCAGTGTCAGCCTTGTGGATGAGTCACAGCCATTGCTTAACCAATTTGCTCTCTGTGGAAGCCTGAGAGAAAGTTTTCTCTCCATATGACTCTCCTTAGGCACACTATACATCATTGATCACATTCCTCTGTGGCCTCATAATCTCCTTGATCAGAAAATTTGGGGCACCACTGAATTAATGACTGGAACTTTTTGAAAAGAACTTGGTACAATTCTCTGAAGGCATAACAGTTTAAAGTTACCAGTTGCTCTAGTTCCTAACAAGAGAGCTGTCCTGTCTTGAAACTTTTTTTTAAGACAGGGTCTCCTTATGCAATTTGGGCATGGCCTTGTACTCAATTTTGTAGCCCCCAGGCTGGTCTTGAACTTTCAGAGATCCTCCTGGCTCAACCTCCTCACTGCTAGGATTACAGGCCTACACCCCTACGCCTGGTTCCCAGCCACGTGGTGGGAGCCTTAATCCTCCTCAGGCTGAGGCTACACAGATGTGGAGCCAGGGATCAAACTTGGGTCCTTGTGCTAGCCAGGTAGGTGCTTATATCTCTGAGCTACCTCTCCAGCCCCTTGTCTTGAAACTTTTAAGTTCAGCATTGACTTCTCCTCTGTAACTATGAAAGACCTAGATAGTAACTTCTTAAGACTGTCTTGTCTATGTCAGAAATCTTTTCCTTAGTGTTACCACCTTCATAAATCATATTGATTCTATGTTAACATTTACTGCCTTACCTTGAGGAACTGGGGATTGAACTCAGGCCCTTGCACTTGCCAGGGAAGCACTTATTCCATTGAGCCATCTCCCTGGCCCAAGACTTTTTACAGTTTCTTGGTATCCTGAACCAAAAACTGGACAAGAATCAGTGAGCTGTCTTTTTTCTAGATATATTTTTGTTTCATTAAAATTGAACTCATGGTCAACAGTTGTATAACTTGAGCCTGAACTAAAAAGACTAACTAGAAGTATTTTTTCTGTTAAGGCATATCTCAGCCTTTTTTTGCCTTTGAACACTAGATAGCACTTCAACCCTGCATGTGGGGACCATTTTTTTTATTTATTTATTTATTTTGTCTTTTTTTGAGACAGGGTCTCACTGTGCAGTTCAGGCTGGCCTTAAGCTCACTTTGTAGCTCAGGCTGGTCTCGAACTCACAACAATCCTCCTGCCTCAGCCTCCCTAGTGCTGGGATTACAGGCATGCACCACCACGCCCGGCGTGGGGACCATTTTAAACAGCCAAAATCATCAAAAGGTAACAAAAATGTGAACAAGGTGGTAATACTCTAGGAAGAGGAGCCTAGTTTACAGACTAAAAGTTGAAATGAGATGGTCAAGTGTTGCCCAGTTAAGCTCAGCTGGGAGGGCTATTTCCAAGTGAGTACACATGTGTTCATTTTAGGATAGCAGAGTGGTTAAGGGGCTGCAGCTCTCATGCTCAGAAATCAGTATGGATCACAGGGCTGGTTATTTTTTTCCCCCACCTATGTCCATTTCCTCCCTCTCTTTACCTTACATGGCTGACCTCTAAAGCCTCCTTGTTTGTTCTTCAGGTTGGATTAGACTGGTGGGGGGCAAGGGGCTCTGTAAGCTTTTCCTAAAGGGCAGAGAGTGGTTAAAGCTTCTCCCTTTGCCAATTTTTGGTGCCTTACCCTCGAGGTTCCCTTAACCCCAGTCATGATACAGGGGAAATGAAACTAATCTAAAGCTGGTCATGGTGATGTACACATGTAGTCCCATTACTTAGGAGGCTGAGGTAGAAGGATCATTGGGAGTTTGACACCAGCCTGGGATAAGGCCAACCTGAACTACATAGTGAAATCTTGTCTCAAACTAACCTGCTAGGTGTTCAAAATGCCTGAATTCACATTCTCTAAAAAAGGAGGAACAACAGAATTTAAAAGTACGAATAATTTATTGAGCGAAACAAAGCTTTTGTCTGAGAGAGATAGAAGGGGGCCTGGAAAGTAGGTTGCTTAATAACCTTGGGTGTTATATTCTCAAGGGTGTTTTATTGAGTAAAGCTGTGGGGTGAGGTAGGTTAAAGGTGGCATAGAACTATAATCCATAAGATTTCATATATTGACTCAATGGGCAATCACAGTGGAGATATAAGTTGGGACAAGACTATGGTGAATAGTCAAAATTACAAGTATAGTTGCTTAGGTAATACTTGATAGGTTCTGGTCCTAGTATGACTTGCTGAATTATTATAGTGGTCATCTAATGTGGCTGAAGCCCTTAAAACAACAGCTTATCTTCACAAAGAGCACCTCTGCTCTTCTTTTCTAACTCAGCCCAGGGCACAGTTTCACCTGTCCCACCACCTCAAAGAAGACTCCAATCAGCTCCTCAGGTATTACTAAACATCCCCCTCAAGCTCCACCACTGGGAAAGCCTCAGCCTCCCTTTGTTCCAGTTCAGAAAATCTCTTCCCCAGATTCTGTGTCCTCAAAGGTAACAAAGCCCCTTTCCTTTGTTCCTTCTGCCTCTGTCTGTGCTGTGTCCTCACCTGAAAAACCTATCAAAATAGATTAAATGGAGGTCAAATGGAGACTTTGAATAACAGAAACTTTCCTGGAAGGGGTGGGTTAAAGAGGTTTGATCCTCCATCCCCAGGCAATTGATTCCTACTCAGAATATCCCTAGGGGAAACACAGGGGAGTAGTTCTTGAATCCTGGCCTTCAGTGAACGTGCCTCTGGCCAGTGTCTTCTGCATTGACCTCTTGAGGGCCCAGACCTGTCATTTAGCTGTCTATAATACATCTCCATAAATAGCCTCTTTACCTCATTTAGCTGTCTATAATACATCTCCATAAATAGCCACTTACCATCCCCCCCCAGTGAAATCCTTTGTGGGTCTAAATGCAATTAAAATTCTTTTTGTTTTTTGTACTTAGTACAGGGTGGACAGGGTCTCACTACACAGATCAGACTTGTAGTGATTCTCCTGGTTTTTGCCTTCGAAGTTCTGGGATTATAGGCCCATGCCATTATGCTCAGTCTCAATCGCCTTCTCAGCACACCCCAGAGGTACAGCTGGCACAGCACTCTGGGCATTGAATCTTGGCCCCTGCATCTGCCAAAGCAGGTACTTTAATCTGCTGAGCTGTCTGGCCAGCAGCAATTAAAATTCTTGATTGGCATAATCACTTATTTCTCATTTTCAGAACAGTACCCTGTCCTCAGCTGTGCCTGGTATTCTTCATGCCAGAAATCTATCAGGGCCAGGAAGGGCCATTTTCCAGCATCTTGCAGTGGGCTGTGAGGAGTACACTGAGGAGAGACGGGCAGCAAATGGAGCACCTACCTGCAGCCATGCCCTGCTGACAGACTCCAAGGCTCCAGGTGTTGAGCTTGGAGCCTTTGGAGACTTCTGCTGTGTAAGGCAGACTCTCCCTCACTGCCATTTTAGGATTTTAGTGTGTTCAGCCAGTTAGAAGCTTTCAGCTGTCTTCTTTCTAAAACATCCCTGGTGTTTTAGCACCCCATCCTGACCCCACCTAATTTATGGTATATAGGATAAAATAAAATATAACAATTTAAAACAGTAACAGTTAACTGCCAGGCATGGTGGTGCACGTGTATAATCCCAGCATTTGGGAAGCTGAGGCAAAAGGATTGTTGAGTTGGAAGGCCAGCCTGGGCTACAGACCGAGTTCCAGGCCAGCCTGAACTGCACAGTGAATCCTTGTCTGAAAGACAACCGAAAACCCCCAAAAACTTCACTGTATTTTTAATGTGTGAGATTTTTAGAGTAAATTAATTAGATGCATGGATTTAATCTACCTTAATCTGGAAATCTCTCAAGATTCTTCAATCCTTTTTTATTTTTGATGAGCATACTTGGAGTGGAGGTACTTACTAAATTCTGTCGCCAAGTAAGGACAAGTCCATTAGCCCTAGCAATCTGCAGTTAGGACTTTCTGACACTTGAAGGGGATGGCTAGGACAATGGCTGGGCCATCTTTGCTCTTCAGGTTAGTTAGAATGCAATTAAATTATACACTCCTGAGGCCCAAGAAGAACTATGCAGCTAAACAAGTTCCTATACTGCAGAGTTCCATGTTCCAGTTTGTTCTTTGGAATCCCAGTTTCATTACATTCTATGATAAATGGATCAAATTCACTTAAAAAACATGTATAGTGCATTCCCCCACCTTGGACATTCCCAATTACACTGCGCCTTTTGTGTGGTCATGGGGATGTAAGCCAGGGCTTCATGCTAGGCAAGAGCCTATGACTGAGTTACACTCTTAAGCCCTGCAATGCAAATTAAAAGCTATGGAGAATCATGCAGGGTTAAGTCATGTCATGTGACTTGGTATCTTCGGTTTTCAATATTTTGTTGTGTACATTTTTGGCTCCTATAATATCTAACTAAGATAAGATAGATATAGCTTGGAAAAAAATTAATTTTAACTCTCTATATATCCCCTTGTACTAGGGAGTCATGAAAACAATTGAAATAAGTAATTTATACAAGGCAAACTATGTTTATAAATGTACCATTTAGGACCAGGGAGATAGTTCAGTTGCTTAAGCACCTCCCTGGCAAGTGCAAGGTCCTGAATTTGATCCCTGGTACTGTAAAAAAAAAAAAAGTACCTTTTGGTACATTATACATTAAACACACTGACTTGCATCCTAGCTTAAATTCCTCATAAACACTTTCCAAAAATGATGCTGAGCTAGAAATAACATTAAGCCTTCCATTCTTGCCACAGTTAGAAATCACTAATAATTAACTAAAGCCACTATTAGATCTTCACAACAAAACAAATTTATCTGCTTAAAATATTTATCTGTTCAATCCCTGGTTCCCTAAAAAAAAAAAAAAAAAAAAAAAAAAATTCTCTATCTGAACATTAAAGGGAACATTTAACTTGTGTATATGCAGACCATTTTGAATTTCATCTCTCCCACTGACTTTTTTCTACCTGCTTGCATGAATGTACAAGGTCTACATATTTGCTTTATAAAGGTAATAGTTTGTAGAGATATTTACCTTAAGTTTGCTGGGGATTTGAGTTTTATATTTTCTAGTGATATCATTGTGTGCAAACATTTATGTGAAGGGACAGTACTGACATGTATTTCAGTAAGATACTATAGGTTGTACAGTCATTTGTTAAGTTCTTGAGCATTTTTGGTAAATTTTCATTTTTTATAAAAGTGAGAATGTAAACTGTTATAGTTTTCCCATAATTTTTAAAATGTCTTTAGAGTATAATCTGAAAATGAGAGTAAAGACTAAAATTCTCTGGATCAAATATTTATTGATAAGTTGTTAAACTGCTCAAGAAGTCAGACCACTTTTTCAAGGTTCTTTTGATCAGATCCTAACTTAAATTCCTAAAAACATGAACCTCATTAACAAGGTCTTAATGGCTTTAGAAATGGTACTGAGCAAAATGAAGGAAACTTATTTTTTTCTTTCGTAAGAGGCTGGTTTGTGAAGAGAAGGAATATCTCAATTATAGAAATAATAGGAATTATGTCCATAGAACTGGTGTTTCATCCCTGAATGGTCTTTATCCCTGAGGTCTTTATGGTCTTCTAGGATTGAATTATGAAAACGTTTTTGGGCACCTGTTTTAGAAAAAGAATTCTTAAGATCCAACAGATTGGTGTGAGGCTTGGCAGCTGTTCTAGGAATCCAATCCAAAAAATGTCTTGTTTCTTCATTGCTTTCTGTGTTCATGCCCAGCTGTTCTTCTGGTGTATTTAAAAAATGTTCTAAAGCACAAGCTTCCATGTCTGGTGCATTTTTCAAAATACTAGGTTTACTAAGCCTAATGGGGTTTTGATGTGTAGTATATGGGTCACGTAAAGTAGACTTATAATGATCATAGTTAATGTAATCATTTGATTTATAGTAAGGTGTTGCTGGGGGTTTTAATGACAGCTGCCTCCAATACAAATCTTCTGTCTTTTGAGTATCTGTGATTTTTGAAAATGGTTTTATATCATAAATGCTAGTGAGATCTTTTGCTGAGTTATAAGATGGGAGTGTATAAGTAGACAGCAAGCTTTGTTCTTCCTTAATCTTGTCTTCGATATCTTGGTTTCTACGGGTCACACCAGATGGTGTGTTATTGCTTAGTGCCAGCATTTCTGTAGAACTAGGTACAAAGGTATGAAAATTACACAGAACTCTAGGAGTACAATCTGGACAGGAAGCTGGTCTCTGATGGACAGTAGCCTCCAGAGGACGTCGGTTCTGATTAAGTCGGGCAATTCTCCCTTCCAGGGGTCTAGAAGGTTTAAAGACAGAACGGAATTTTTCTTGCTGTAGTCATGTAAGAAAAAAGAAAATCAACTGATTAGTAAGTAAGACATTATAAGGATACATCACAAATGGCAGGTCAACAGTTAAATCCATTTTCACTGACTAAAAATGAGATGGGTATAGGAATGCATGTTGTAGGGTTGTTTCATACTTAAAGATATTGAAATTTGTGCCCAGATAAACAAATTTTTATCTTTTATTGGCTTTACATAACATGTCATATATTTTTATTTGGTGATAAACTCTTTTTTTTTTTTTTTGAGACAGGATTTCTGCTAGGCAACTCAGGCTGGCCTTAAATTCACTTCATAGCATAGGCTGGCCTTGACCTTGCACTGATCCTCCTGCCTCAGCCTCCCAGGTGCTGGAATTATAGGTACGTACCACTATGCCCAACTTTACCCTCTTCTATATAAGAATTCTTTGCACTCAAACTTACAAATATATAAAAAGAATTAGTGGGATGAAATATCTTAACTATCACCAATACTAGGAATTAGCAGTAGTGGGCAGTTATTTAAATCTCAGCCAAAACTTTTATTAGGATCTTTCTGAGACAGGGTCTCCCTATGCACTTCAGGCTGGCCTTAAGCTCACTTTGTAGCCCGGGCTGGTTGAACTCATAGTGATCCTCCTGCCTTAGCCTCCAAGTGCTGGGATACATGTGTGCACCACTATACCTGGTGCAAAACTTCTTTATGAGGCTAAGGCAAACGTTCTTCAATATTGACTGAATCAGAATCCTCTGAGAGAGTAATATTCCTAAATTTGACTTTCTAAGACTGATTAAAAAGGTTTGCACAGGGGCCAGTGAGATAGCTCAGTGTCTAAAGTGCCTACTTAGGCAAGCGCAAAGGGACTTTGGTTTGAACCCTGGCACCTGAGCTAGCCACAAAAAAAAAAAAAAAAAAAAAAAAAAAAGACTTGCACTGAGGCTCAGCAAGCTGCATTTTCTTTTTCTGTTTGGTACTGGGGACTGAATCCAGAGCATGACTCATACCATTGGGCTATTCCCTCAGTTCAAGAATCTGGTGATTGATTTGAGTCAGGATCTCCTATGCACTTTGGGCTGGACTTGAGTTCACTCTGTAGGCCAGGGTGGTCTTACACTTGCAATAATCTTTCTGTCTCAGCCTCCTGAGTGCTGGGATCACAGGTATTATAGGTGTGTACTACAATGCCTGGTTTAAGAATCTGCATTTTACTGCTTGGCAAGTACAAGGTCCTGAGTTTGATCCCCTGCACAGTACTGGAAAAAAAAAATCTGTATTTTAAACAAAGGTGCTGTTGAGACTAATGACATGCAAAGGGCTGGCCAGATAGCTCAAAACACCCTAAGCCACTAGGGTTCAATGCCCTTTGTGCTGTGCCAGCCCTGCCCCCTGAACCCAACTGACTGGGTGTGGTGGTGTGTACCTGTAATCCCAGCACTTGGGAGGCTGAAAACAGGAGGATCATTATGTATAGTGAGATCCTTTAGACCCTATACTAAATACATTAAAACAAAAAAAGACTAATGACATACTATACATTGGGAAGCACTGGTCTGAGGTTTCATGCCTGTGCTTTTTTATTTATTACTTGATGCTGGGAATTAAACCCAGTTTTATGTGTGCTAAGCACATGCTCTACACTGAACTATTCTTTCAGCCACTATCCACGCTTATTTTTGAGATATGTTATGAATATTATGCCTGTTTCTTTTTGAGATGCTTTATAAATATTATGCTATATAAATATAAATTTTCATTCTTTAGATATAACTATCTAAATTTTCAAAAGAGGTGTATGCATGTAACTAAGGATATAGGCAGTAATTTATTGGCTTTTGATGGCAACTCAGACAACTCTCAAATACTGTGAATATTGTTCGTTTGAAAGCAGTGATGTATAAGACACAGAAATATGCAAAGATCCAGAATTTATTAAGAATCTCGTTAAATTACTGGTTAAGCTCTAGTTTTTTTGTACACCAATTTCTTTAAAAGTTATTTTAGCAATAGTAGTGTAAGAGAAAATCTGGTTGACAAACTGCACTGTGAAGAAGAAACTATTTTTATGTATTTAGTACAGGGTCTCACTACACAAATTGGACTTGTAGGATCCTTTCTGTTTTTCAGCCTCCCAAGCACTGGGATTACAGGTACATACCATTATGTCCAGTCTCAATATTTCAGTGTCCCCTGGGGGTGGGGCTGGCACAGCAGGCCAGGGATCAAACCCCCAGCCCCTAAGTCTACCTAAGCAGATGCTTTAATCCACTGCCGGGGATCAACCCCCCAGCCTCTGCATCTGCCTAAGTGGGTGCTTTAATCCACTGAGCTATCTGGCAGGCCCTTAAGAAACTTTTTTATAATATAGTGAGGATGAGTATTAAGTTCAGAATGAGCTTCTAAAATGAGTTAGATTTTTGCTTTGCTAGAATGGGCTCCAGTACTCATGACAGGGATACAGTGGGCAAAGCAAGAAGGGGCTCAACACTTGGCTGCTCTCCCTACAGACAGTGGAGGGCTGACTGCAGTTACTTACAGGCAGCGGGTCAAATTCTGTCTGTCCCGTTAGGGCTGCTAATTCCTTTGCATGGTAATCATCCAGCTCAAGGGGGGTCTTGGGTCCCAGACCTTAATGGAAATAGTCTCATTATTTTGTAGAATAAATGAAGAATAATTAAGTTACCTTTTATAAGAAAACTTTGTAATAGGACCAATAAAATGAAAATGAACTGCCTCCTGGCTATCATTTAAGAGAAAGTTACCATCTCCCTTGTTTGAATTAGTACTTAAGAGTGGGGCATAGGAAAAAATTTTGGACAATGAAAGCTTGTGACTCCATTTGTCCTTTGCTTCATATTCCAATTTTGTTGTCACTGTTGCTTGTATTAATGTGGACGCATACCTGTAAAATCATGATTGTATGAAGTAATCCAATGCGACCTTTCAAGATTCCTTTTTATGTTGGCTTCCTTTGCAGAATTCATAACATCCCATGAGTTTAAAGATGTGTTAGGAGCAAAGGTTTTAGGTGGTCTTGGGTAGAACACTGGCTTATTTTTCTCAAGATATTTAGGAACCTAGAATATAAAACAAATATGTTTTCATTAATGTCATCTAGGAGATTGGAGCTGATTCACTGTCTTAGCAGAAAGGAGGCAAAGAAAAGTCCAGGCTGAGGTAAAAATTTTTCCATCATTAATTAGCAATATTCAACCTGAGCATAGTGGCTATTAACTGTAGCCATATTTATTTATTTATTTTCATTTTATTATTTGGTATAGGGTCTCACTACACAGCACTGGTAGTATACTCCTGTTTTTAGCCTCCCAGCACTGGTATTACAGGGGTGCACCACCACACTGGGACTATTCTGTTGGGACTCACTTGCTGGCTCATTGTGCCCTGGGGGTGGGGCTGGCAAGGCATGTGGGATAGAACCCGGGTCCCTGTGCTTGCCAAAGCAGGTGCTTAGTCCTCTGAGCTATCTTGTAAGCCCTTATATCCATATTTAGAATTACTTATAATATTTTGTCAAAGAAATCATGAGGTCTTTTCTAAAAGCCTCTGATGCTGGACAGCTGTCCCTGGATGTTCTGCCTTCAGTAAAATTTTATTAGAGATACAGTAGGTGTTGTGGTTCCCTTAGCTTCCTTTAGCCAAAACTGTGTGCTATTTTTACTTCCCTGCCTGAAATGAAACCACATGATATCTTCTGATTCTTTTTTTGGTGGAACCAGGGATTGAACTCAGGCCCTTTCGCTTGCCGGGCAAGCTCTTATTCTACTGAGCCATCTCCCCAGCCATTACACGATATCTTTGATCACTTTCTGATGCAAGTTATTAAGTCACTCAAATTCAATTTTCATTCTTCAGATACAACTATGGAGTTTTACTTCATTTTCAAAAGAGATATGCATGTAAACATGAATGAATGAGTTTCACTGCAGTGTCTAAGTTATTTAAAAAATCACCTTTTCTCAGATGACACTCTTTATTTTTATTTTTATTTTTATTTTTATTTTTTTGTCTTTTTGAGACAGGGTCTCCCTATGCAGTTCAGGCTGGCCTTAAGCTCACTTTGTAGCTCAGGCTGGTCTCGAACTCATAACAATCCTCCTGCCTCAGCCTCCTGAGTGCTAGGATTACAGGCATGCGCCACCACGCCCGGCTCGACACTCTTTATTTTTTAAGCACCTGTAGATGTAGAGCTGTAGACTTTAAAGCACCTTTAAAGTGTAGGGCCCTTATAAAACTACTGGGCCTAAGAAAGATGGCACTACTAGCACCCCTGTGGGCTTGAAGTGTCCCATTTTATACAAAGTGTCATGCTAAAACATACTTGGAAGCCTGTCTCAGGAAATGTTAAATAGCTCCCTCTACAACACTTTAACAAACAGTACATGACTTGCTTATTTAGGCATAAAGAATGCCTTCTCTGTTCCCCTTATCTTTTCAATTATTTATACAGCCAGCTAACTTGGAAATAAATAAGGACTTTTCCAAGTACTGGTTGAACTGAGAGCAGTGACTCATTGAAATGCAGTCTAGGGTCTGAGAAAGAGGATAGGAAATGTAGTGTCCAGGGTCTTGGGAAGGAGTTAAAATGAGCCAGGATACCCACGTGGGCATAGAGCTGGTAAATTTTCAGTACACTAAGGCAATGTTATTTTGTGATAGTGAGAGAGGAGTTGGTGGCAATCATGCATACAATAGGTTTTCACTGGTAAGGCTTGTCCAGAGCAATTTGTATGTGATATGGAAGATGAATCCAGGCAGAAAGGAATTCCAGTTCCTGCCACTATAGTTTATAAGAAGTGACATTAGTGTTTCTTGAGTTTGGAATACACTTTTAGAGAAATAATGCTATACTAATTTTGGCTACATTTCCTACACAGGCCATGAAATACATGTGGCTCATTACATTTCATGAAGATTTGCTTGTTACATGCAAAACTTTGTGCAAGATTCCGAGGGCTCTGGGTTAGGCAATAAGTCTTCATAAACTGCCACCAAAATCTTAGAAAATCATATGGGTTATAATATAGTATATAAAAACTCAAAGTACAGGTTTCAGGTTTCTTTGTCTCTATTATTATTGTTATTATTTTTTCCCATTTAGTACAGGGTCTACAGGATCTTACTACTTAGATCGGACTCCTAGTGATTCTCCTGTTTTCAGCCTCCCAAGAATTGGGATTACATGTGGGCAGGGCCAGCACTGCACAGCATAGATCGAACCAGGGATGGAATCTGGCCACTGAGCTCTGCCTAAGCAGGCATTTTAATTGGCTGAGCTATTTGGCTGGCCCTTTGTCTCTAATTTTGAATGATGAGACTTGTCTAGGGGTTCATAAGGAGCATGACTAGGCTTATTTGTTTCTTTTTTTTGTTTTGTTTTTCTTTTTTTTAAAACCAGGGATTGAACTTGGGACCTTGTGCTTCCTAAGCAGGCACTTATGCTGCTGAGCTATTTTCAAAACATGAATAGTTTTTTATGTATTTAGTACAAGGTCTACAGGGTCTCACTACACAGATTGGACTTTTAGTGATCCTCCTGTTTTCAGCCTCTCAAACACTAGGATTACAGCTGTGTACCACCTTCCTATCAGTCTCAGCACACCCTGAGGGCAGGGCCGGCATGGCATGTGGGGGTAGGGAGATTGAACCCTGGTCCCTGCATCTGCCTAAGCAGGTGTTTTAATCCCCTGAGCTATCTGGCTGGCCCTATAACATAAATAGGTTTTTATGGAGACTGCGTTGCCTTGTAGACCATGTTGCCCTTTGGGTAGACTTTAGCATCTTGGGACACTGGTTCCTTACTGGGTAATATTTCATTTAATTGTATTGACATTGGTATTAACAGTACTTTCACACTAAAAATTTATGATTAAGTACACTTAATTTATATATAGGACAAAGAAAGAGATTCCATAGGATATAGGATAAGGTGACAGGGAACAGATAAGAGACTGGAACAGAAAAGTTTTCGGTGTCTACTTAAGATGTAGGAGGGAAGGGGAAGGAGGGCGCAGAAGAGCACTGCTAAGATGGAGTAGGGAAGCAGGCAGACTATGTGAGTCTTGAGACACAACACATGGGTGGCAGGGACCATGCATGCCATTGTTCCCAGCCTGGATTCCCTGGACACTACCAGGCCGGCAGGTGGGAGTTGGGCACAGGGTGTTGGCAGCAATGGAGAGGTCCATGTACAGGTATCCAGGTATTTGATGATGCTTTTTCAAAAGAGGTGCCTACATGCTCACTGAATCCATTACTGCCATCTGAGGATGAGTCTGGATTGTGGGTGCTGTCATGGAGAAACTACTGTGTTCCAGGAATGGGGACTCTGGGAAAATGAAGGGTATTTTAGACTGAAATGGGGCAGGTAGCTCAGCTCTTTTTTCTGGGTAATAAAGTGAGCTGTGTTTTAGGGGGAATCTAGTGGCCTAGCTGAATACTGAGATTTAAGAAAGATCAAATGACTATGTTAATAAATAGGTTCATGTAGATTTTAAAGAACTTTGCACATAGTCTCTTAGAGATGTTTATGATACCTCTGTGATTATATCTCACTTTACTCAACAGATGATTACAAAGTAAATCATTCTAACAACTTTTTATATTAAAAAAAGCTAAGACTGATACCTCTGTTTCTGAGGAATAGGACTAAAGTTGTCAGCCACTTGAACAAGTATTGACATAAATAGCTGGAAAGAATCAGATATTAACACCTATTGATGTTTGCCAGTTGTAAAAGCAAAAGGCATGGATGGTTGGATTGTTAATGGAAATAGGACAAGAGAGGTGGCAAGAGTGGTCCTAGTTAGAGTGAGGAGTGCAGTGACTGGTAAGGACTGTGGGGAAAACAGGGCCAGGCAAAAGATAGCACGCAGGACAGCACTGGGGTCAGGACAGGGAAGAGGCACCTACAGCTCAATGAATCCTGAGGTATAGGTTTCACGTGCTAGTAATGGCAAAGGAGGACAAGCTGACATTTAAAATATTCTATTAAAATTAAGCCCCATCATCTCAATTTTAAAAGATTAAACCCTCTTAATTTGGAATATTTTTATTTCTAAGATTACCCAATTTATCACTGTTGTTAGGTAAACTATGCAGTATAATCATTGGAATAAATGAATAAATAATATAGCACCTGATATTTATTATGTGCTTATGTATTAATAGAGTTGTAGGAGCTTTTATGTACATTTCATTCTCAGGACAATCTTAGCAAGTTGATTTTATTATTACTCCTTTTTCATCTGTTAGGAAATTGATATTAAAGAATTAAGTATATTACACAGATCATAGAGCAGTAAGTTTTACAGCCAGGAGCTCATTGTTGTGATTATTTGATAGCAGGAAATCAAACTCAGGACCTTGTGCTTGTGAAGCAGTGCTGTGCCGCTGAGCTATGTCCCCAGCCCTCATTCATTGTTATTATTTTGTGTGTATGTGTGTGTGGAGATTGAGCTCGGGACCTTGCTCTTATGCCACTGAACTGTCTCCCTAGCTCCTCATTCATTATTAATGTGTTGTATATACTTTTTTATAGGCTTGGATGAAAAATACTAAAACACAGTGTCTAGAGTTTTTATGGCTAGGTGACACACATTAGGAGCTACTTATCAGGAGACAGTATTGGTGTCCTTCCTCCTCTTCTGGGTGTAGGAGGTGAGAGAACAGTATTAACCCACAAAAACACACTTCCAGTCCCTGCAGGAACTCTTGCTGTGAGTCTCACCCTCAGGGAATGAGTTAATGAATGTGAAGCAAGTGAGGAACAGGGAGTTCCAAAACTGTTCCAGGTGATTCTAATGAATAGCTGAGGTTGAGCCTACTACTCTAGCATCAGGAAAGGTCACTAGTAGGATTGGGAGTTTGAGCCCAGCTGGGGTAACTTAGAGAAATCTTGTTTCAAAAATAAAAAGGGTACTGGTAAGGTACCCCTGGACTAAAAATGTTCTCTTTTAACAAGTGCAGAGAAAGTTACAGTTTCTTTTGACTACCTCTGCCAATTAAGGGGTAAAAAGGTAGGAAAATGGAAGACACAAGGCATTGTCCTTTAAGATTGAAAAAAACGAAATTAAAAAAGGTAAGCCACAAAATACTTCCATAAAACAATATTTATTTTGTTTGTCCAGGGAAGTGCAAAACCTCATGGGGCTTAAGGATGAGCACACACACACACATACACAGAGAGAGAGAGAGAGAGAGAGAGAGAGAGAGAGAGAGAGAGAGACAGACAGACAGACAGACAGACAGACAGAGACAGAGACAGAGACAGAGAGGCAGAGAGAGAGACATGGAGAGAAAGAGAAACTAAAAAGTTGAAAATTAAGTCCATTGAGAAGAGATTAAAAAAAGAGTGAGCCAGAGATGTAGCTCAGTAGCACAATACCTGTTTGGGAAGCACAAGGTCCTGAGTTCAATTCCCATACCAAACAACAACAACGTGAAATGAAACATTTGAAGACAAAGAATCAAATCAGTCAAACATATTTACATACAAAGCATGGAGTGGGGCATATACAAAAAAATATTGTGTCCTCAAAGAGCATGTAATTTAGATAGATGTGAAGTTACTGGTTGTAGAAAGTGCTATATTCTCTAGTTTTCAGAACTTTCATGTGATCTTCAGGGCTTAGGAAATTTGTAGGACAGGTTTACTGAAAGTATACAACTACATCATATTAATTAAAATTCTAAGAAGAGACACAATATGCTTCCAGCTGTATCAGTGAGTCAGTCAAAGGCAACTGGGGACGACCTAAAATGCAGATCCTCTGGTTCCGGCTGTACTAAAGAATACAAACAACAGTTTGAGCTAGGAGAACAAGCAAGTTTTTACAGGTATTCCAAGAGAGGGAACTGCTGTGAGCCTATTCAGGGCCCACCCAGAGAGGCAGGGCTGCAGGGCAGGAGGTAAGCCAGATGCTTCAGGATCTCTGAACTCAAGAGCCTTGGGATTTATGTCAGGCAAGGGGAAGTTATTCAAGGTGGCTGCAGATGGGCATACATGAAGAGAGCAGTGCAGAGTAAGAGGGGGCTGTCCTGCAGAGTCTTGTCTATGTCAGGACGGTCTGAAAATACCTTCCCATATTTCTGGGTCGATACTCAATGATTCCTCAAGGACTGTTCTAACATGTAACTTTATTTTATTTTTTTGTCTTTTTGAGACAGGGTTTCACTATGCAGTTCAGGCTGGCCTTAAGCTCATTTTATACCTCAGCTGGTCTCAAACTCACAACACTCCTCCTGCCTTAGCCTCCTGAGTGCTGGGATTACAGGCATGCGCCACTACGCCCGGCCCAACATGTAACTTTATGTTTTTAAAGAAAGTTTTATTTTTATTGACTTATTTTTTTGGTGGAACCAGGGACTGAACTCAGGCCCTTGCACTTGCCAGGGAAGTGCTTACTCCACTGAACCATCTCCAAGGCTGCACCAACATGTAACTTTAGAAAACAGACAAAAAAAAAAAAAAAAAAAAAAGAAAGAAAACAGATAGGAAACTGTTTACCATAGGCATCACCTTACAACACTCCAGTGACCTCCAGTTGGCTACCATAATGGTTTTCCCAAAACCCCAGTGTTCCCAACATTCCATAATTACTTTTTGCTTGTGTCCCAGGCTGCTAGTGCAAAGGGATCATACACTGAAAACTCTTGGTATTGGTATTGCCTCTCACAAAGGTACTACCTGCTCACTAAATGGTAGTTTTTTTTTTTATTTTTAAATGTCTAGGTATCTTCCCTCATGATTTAAAAGTTTCTATTCATATTGCATTATGGTTAAGAGCAAAAATTAGTCTCACAAACTTGTGTTATATGATCATGACAAAGCTATAAACTCTAAGTCTCAGTTTCCTCATCTCTAAAAATGGGACTGATACTAATCTTATGAAGTTATTGTAAGATAATATGACATATCTAAAGTGGTCAGTACATAGTAATTTCTCAATAAATGATGGCTGTTTTATTTTGTACTTAATGCAGTGTACTAACAATCTAGAACAATAGCTTATAAATCTTTCTGAAAATCTCCATTTACTCTATACATATTTATAATACTGGATATACCATGTATTTTTTTTTGGTCTTTTTGAGGCAGGGTCTCACTGTGCAGTTCAGGCTGGCCTTAAACTCACTTTGTAGCTTAGGCTGGTCTCGTACTCACAAAAATCCTCCTGCCTCAGCCTCCTGAGTGCTGGGATTACAGGCCACCATGCCACCTCACCATGTATCTTAACTGGGGTAGGTAAACAGTGTGTGAAATACAGCACTTCCCCATCATCTTTTTATTTTTTTATTTTTTTGAGGAGGGGGGACTTTAAGTAATCGTGGAAGTTTTCTATAACTACCAAAATATAGTATTTGAAACCAGGTAAGAAAATGGAAGCATGTAGTGCTCGCTTCGGCAGCACATATACTAAAATTGGAACGATAAAGAAAATGGAAGCATGTAAATCATAGTTAAAATTTCATTTTTTGCTTAAAACAGCAAATAGCAGAACCTATCTTTAATTCTTCGTAAATTTGCTGGATAAACATGCAACTTACGTTTTTTAAACACACATTATACTTACATCATAATATACATCCTGACCTGGCCAAGTTAATGCTTTCTTCCTTGAATCCATGGGGAAATCAAGCAGTTCGTACCTGTAAGGATTACCTGAAAATTTCAAGAAAACACTATTAACCTAGATAAATAAGTCTTTTAATAAGATTTATGGATGCAATATATAGATACAATATTTGCGAGAGATAAATGTTGGGGAACACTCTAGCTGTAGAATTAAGGCTAAGCACATGCTGCACTGCTGAGCTACACCCCATCCCCTGGTTACAGCTCTGAGATATGAGGCCTGCTGCTGAAGCCTGAGCCCTTTCCGGAGCAGCATATGGGCCACAAAGTCTCAAGCCTGACCATCCTCAAGAGTAAGAGGGAACTAATGCTTAATTGGAGAGTCCCTCAGGTATACAATAAACCTTCAGGATCCTCCTCCTGATCTCTGGAGCTCAGCACCTGCATTTTTACTACCTGCTTTGGCTTTTCTCTGCCTACATATCAGAGCTTTCAAAAATGGAGTTATTACCTGTTTACCAAAAAGGCATTGAGAGAGAATATTTTAAATAATACAAATTCTTAGATTTTGGTTTGCAATTTGATAAGCTGTACCAGACCAGACTGGCTTGGTCTCATTGTAACTTGTACATTAAAGAATGCTCTGAACACCTATTCTCAAATACAGTAAGAACAAAGGCATTTATTGAACACTTACTATGTGTACACAGTACACACTACAAATGATTATCTATAATCAGCACATTCATTTCTATATCACTATTAAAAGAAAGGTACCGATATTCCCACTTCAGTGAGCAAACTTGGGCACACAGAAAATGAAGACAGCTAGAGGTGGAAATTAAACTAAGGTACTCTGGTTCTGGAGCCTGTACTATTAACCTCTAGGCTACAGATTTCTTTTCTTTTTCTTTTTTTTTTTTTTTGTCTTTTTGAGACAGGGTCTTGCTATGCAGCTCAGGCTGGCCTTAAGCTCACTTTGTAGCTCAGGCTGGTCTCGAACTCACAACAATCCTCCTGCCTCAGCCTCCTGAGGCATGCGCCACCACGCCCGGCTCTAGGCTACAGATTTCTAATAAAAGAAATGTGTAAGTAGGTGTAGGTAAGTGAAAACCTAATAGTACTGGTTTCTGGAAAGTTCTTTTTATAAGTTATAAAAAGAGGACTCATCTTTTTAAAATCTCCTAAGTATTATTGACTTGGTCAGAAAGAAGCAAATGCTAGAGGGGTAGAAAACTAAGAAGGGAATTTGTTTCTTTAGTCCTTTATCTATGACTGCAGTGAAAGGTATATTTATGTATTTATTTTTGTGGCTGGCACAGCCTGCCCTGGGGGCCGGGCTGGTGTAGCATGTGGTGCTTTAGTCCATTGAGCTATCTCACCGGCCCAGAAAAGTATTTTTATGAATTCAACCCATGTTTCTGTGACTGCTTGCTTTCATATAATTTCCAAAATTACCTAAGTCAGAATAAAAAAGAAGGATTTACTTTGACCATTTCCCTAACAAGATCATAAAAACTGCTGTTATGTAGGTATTGTGTCTTGAGAACCTTTGTACTTGTCTCACTGGTATGCTATGACTAAGCATGACAGTGACACTCGATAGCCAATATACTTGATACAGCTTGTGTGCCTTGGATCAGTGCCGACTGGTCTGGGAGGTAACAGAGGAGTTCAGCATGGGGCATCCATATGGAGTCATTGGGTTATGTCAGAGTCATAAAGATAACAACTGCTAGGATTTATCTCTGTCATCTCTGATGTGGTACTAATATTCCCATTTCATGGATCAAGACAGAGGCAGAGAAGAAAGTTGCTTATGATTCATGGTAAGTACATGGCAGACCCAGAATCCCACCCATCCAATCTGACTCCAGTCCCTGACCCTGACCACTTTCCCTCCAAATGTTACTGTGCCTGCTTTGAGGTCCTAAGGTTGGTTGACACTAGCAATGGAGGCATTCTGTCCTTGCCTTTCTGCCTAAGTACTCACTCATATGGGAACTGCATTATAGGACCACTGCTTGAACTGTGCCTATGCCTATAGCACTTCACAGACTAAATCCATTCAACAAGGTGCCTTTACCTACTCAGTGCCTTTGCTGTACCTTCAATTAGCCTTGCTCTAGTAGCTTCAGCCCTGTCCACAGGTTTTTTTCTCTTTTTATGCACTTGCAGGTCTGCTGAGCAAGGACAGAAGTGCTTGGTATGCAGGGTCTCAGTGACTGGTATGGGGATTAGTGTGGGGACAGGTGCTCTCTCTAATAAGACACATCAAGGAAAACCCTGAAGTTTGTGGTAAGAGAAGATGCTCCAGGGCAGTTGGAGATACTGAGAAACTGCTTCCATTACCTTCTGCCATACTTTAATGGCAATCCCTAAAATCTTTTCATTTATTTGGTATAGGGTCTTGCTGTGCAGCTCAGACTTGTAATGATTCTCCTGTTTCAAACTCCCCAGCACTGGGATTACAGGTGTGTGCCACCACATGTGGGTTTTGGGGCCACGACAGTGTGCCCAGAGTTCCTGGGCCAGCACAGCATGTGGGACCAGGGATCAAACCCTGGTCCTTGTGCTTGCCAGGCAGACACTTAAGACTGCTGAGCTATCTCCCTAGCCCCAGCAATCTGTAATTTTTAAAAACTAAACTTTAAAGAGCAGGAAGGAATAAAAGAAAATACAAGTAGAATAAAGAAAATCAAGTTAACAAAGTTTTGGTTTCTGATTCTACCGTATAGGCTGAGTAGAAAGTAGAAAGGGGACAACCCATTCAGGACCCCTCCTGCCTCTCAGGAGCTATTCCCATTCTCCATTCCTCCCATTTCTTGTGTGTGGTACCAGGAATCAAACTCAGGACCCTGTGCTTACCAGGCAGGCACTCATGCCACTGAGCTATATTCCCAGTCCCATTCCTCCCATTTCTATTCCTCATCCTTTTTCTCCAATAATTTTTTTTACTGTTTAAAGAAAGAAAGAAAGAAGGCCAGGATCGTATGCAGTCTGCATTAACTGTACTGGGCTAGGGTCCCCACTGGTTGAGCAGTGCACTGAGAGCAGAAAACAGCTTTCTAAGCTATGATTGGTTACATAGTTGTGTCTTGAGTTCTTTGTGTTCCCTGTTTTAATTTTAACATTGAATAAACTCCAATAATAAGAGTTAACACAATTTTGATTTCAAGTCACATTTTACCTCTTGTCTTCAAAACTGTTGTATCATAAGCCTTGGTTGGCACCGTGGGAGGAAATGGTCGGTGGATGCAGGCTTTAATGCCTGGGTAGAGCTCCTTTGGGGATGTGAAGGTTGGGAACATGGCACCGCGACAGGTGTGTGTATGATATGGGTGTTCGATTGGATATGGTGAGCAGATTTCCCTAGAATTTATTGAGCAAATAAAACAGAAACAGAAGAAAAAGAAATACAATTAAAAAAATCATCAAATGTTTACTTGGACCCTTTGTTATGGCAGATACCGTTCTAATCCCTGGGGCTATGACAGAACCCAAATTTTCTGTATTCATGAAGGTACATTCTATGGAATATCTGGCATAAAACATGAAACATTCTGAATTTTGCTTAATGAATCAACACTAAATTTTTTTTTAAAATCACACCTAGTTATCAGTGACTAACTTTCATAACTGATATACAGAAGATGACAGGTGAATTTTATGGTTTTTAGAATAAAAGCAAAATTCTATTTGCTTTTAATTGTTTTTTAAAGGATCAGAGTCTTTATTTTACAGAGTGTTTAAGTTCAGTAATATAATCATCATGAATTAAACTTTTATTCTAGTATTTATTTATTTATCTATTACAACAGGGAAGGTGGACAATGTAGTTTGTATACTTACTCTACTGTTGAATTTGGTGGTTTGGGCAGCCTAGAATAAAAACAGGAAACAAATATTAAAGTAAATTAAAGACTTAAAAGTTGTATTTCTACTGCAATCTTGCTCAAGAATAAAGACCTATCCCATTTTCAAACTAAATTGTCATTAGAATATTTTTATTAACTTTTTGGAAGTGTCCATATTGGTAAGACAGAGGGATATGGAACTTTTCATCTCAGTTGCCTATGGTCAATTCTTCCATTCTATTTATTGTAGCTTCAGCCCTTGTCACCAGCCTTTGTGCATTTCTTATTTACAGCGAGGGTACAGGGGTTGGCAACACGTGCTGATGAGAAAGCTTTGGTTCTCAGTGACCTTCACCCTCATAAACAGGGAGTAGCCAAAGAGCCCTGAACCTGGCATCAACCATGATCACGCATCAACAGCGTGACCTAAAGTGACTGCATATGGCCTACCACTTGGACAAGATATGTAAGTATCAGGTGTGCTTTTTCAAACCTTGGCCCAGGGTTGCTGACTCCTCATCACAGAAAATGGAGGCCAGTCAGTAGAGAGAGGATACAATAAAACTGACAAAGCTCCTAGAGGCCCTCTCTTTTTTTGGTATAGGGTCTCACTATGAAGCCCACATTCATAGTGATCCTCCTTCTTTCTGCCTCCCTAGTGCTGGGATTACAGGCGCGCACCACCATGCCCAGACTCCATTGCCAGCTCAGCGCACCCGAATGGGGACCAGCCTGGCATGCGGAACCAGGGATTGAACCCTGGTCCCTGCTGTGCTCATCTAAGCAAGTGCTTAGTCTGCTAAGCCATACTGCCAGCCCTCTGGAGGCCCTTTCTGAACTGGTTCATTCTAAGGTTGTGCTTTGATTATCTACTTGGAACTGTGCATGCCAAGAAATAATGCCACAATCCTGGAAAGTGACAATTACAGAAAGATGGATATGCACTTACATTTGGCTTTGGCAGTTTGACTCATAGCCTGAACTAAGACTGAAAGATTTCAGACATGAAAGATGAATACAGTTTTTTAGATTTTTTCTCCATGCCAGAGGACAGTCACTACAAAGTGGTATGGTGGTCATATAATTTTATTATTCTATGATGCATTATAAACATACAATTCACTGAACCATAAAAGTTTATATAACTGGGCTCTGAGTGCAAGAACTAAAAAAATAAATCATTGCCTGCTTTGAGATGGAGAGATGGAGGCTGGCTATGAATACTGCCAGTGCAAAGAACAGAGTTACTAGGTAGGCCACTGTATATAAAACATTACTATTACCTGGAATTGTGCCTCTGACAAATTTTACTAAGATATTGAAAACTATGACTAAAAGATTCTTCAAAATTGGAATACATAAAAGGAAAGTGACAAATGTTCAGAGGGACCACTTTCTTGACCTAAACTAATTTACCCTATGAGGGCTGGGGATATAGCTCAGAGGCATAAGCACCTGCCTGGTAAGTGCAAGGTCCCCAGTTTGATTCCCCATACCAAAAAAAGAAACTTAATTCATCCTATCTACATTTTTACTTTGCAAACTTTACTTCACTATGCTCATAAGGATAAAGC
>PVKA01006445.1:26556-83702 GCA_004027165.1 Ctenomys sociabilis
AAAAAAAAAAAAAAAAAAAAAAAAAAAAAAAAAAAAAAAAAAAAAAAAAAAAAAAAAAAAAAAAAAAAAAAAAAAAAAAAAAAAAAAAAAAAAAAAAAGGTGATACTTTTTATCACTCAGTTCTGCCCTTTTTAAAAAACTT
Organism: Ctenomys sociabilis; assembly: GCA_004027165.1. Classification (NCBI taxonomy): domain Eukaryota; kingdom Metazoa; phylum Chordata; class Mammalia; order Rodentia; family Ctenomyidae; genus Ctenomys; species Ctenomys sociabilis. The sequence goes on from PVKA01006445.1 coordinate 26,699, forward strand.
TTTAAATAAAAATTTATGATTTTATATTATATGCAATAAATTATTTCAAATAATATAAATAATTTAACATACTGGAAAATATTTTACCTGGATGACAGCTAAAAATTATAAAGGGAGTCATTTTTAGGAGTTATTTGTAAATGATGATAACATACCTCTCTTTTCATAAAATTCCAATGAAAAAATTATTGAGGGACACTGGCATTTTCTATGACTCTTAATGAAATACTCATATTAGATTAAGTAAATAGATTAAAGGCAGAAACTATTAGTTTTCACTTATTTACTTTTTTGTTTAAGTCTTGATTTCTACTATCAATGATCTTTATTTTAACAAAAAGGAAGAATTTCTCAGAAGTCCCTATGTAGAGTTTTTGAAATTTATCATGTAATTTATTTTTACTTAAAATTTTATTTAATTTAGTACAAGGCAGGGGAAAATCTCCAGACTTACAAAGAATCATTTCCATAGATGTCACTTTTTTTGTTCTGTGTCAAATAGTAGAACTGTTCCACAGGAAGCTTTCTGAAATGAAAGAAAAGATTAAATTGATATCTACTTAAGACAGTATAAGTGGGGAGACAGTAAAATTAATTTACTAACACAAACATGAATATATAAAAATTTAGTAAACGAAAAGGAAGCATTTTAAATTAGTTGAAAAGTATCTTTTTTTTTTTTTTTTTACTAAATAGTACAGGAAACACTATTCATTTGGAAAATAATGCATCATTAGTTGATATTATTCAAAAAGATAATTTCAGATTATCTAAAAAATTGCCAGGTGTGGTGGCACATGCCTGTGCTGAGGCACTCAGGAGGCTGAGGCACTCAGGAGGCTGAGGCAGGAGGATCTCTGTGAGTTTCAGGCGAGCCTCGGCCACACAGTGAGTTCAAAGCCAGCCTGGACTACATAGTGAAACCCTGTCTCAAGAAACAAACAAAAGAACCAAATGAAATCTAAAGAATTAAGGAAAATATATATAAATATTTAAAGAAAATGTAAAGGAATATTTTTCTTTGGTGGTAAGACCTTTTAAATATTTTACTTAATTTAATTAATTATTGTTTTGGCCAGTGGCACAGAGCCTGCCTGACAAGCATGATGTTGTGAGTTCAATTGCTAGTACAAAAAGAAAAATTACTACTTTTGTGTGTGTGTGTGTGTGTGTGTGTGTGTGTGCTAGGACTGAACCCAGGTCTTTGCACTGAGCTATATCCCCAGTCCTTTTTTATTTTGACACAGGCTCTCCCTAAATCTTTACGCCGCCAAGCTGGGCTCAAGCTTTTGATCATGCTACCTTGGGGTCAATGACAGCTGAGATTACAGGTACACACCACTATGCCCAGTTTAAATAAGATTTTTTAAAATTAAAAGCAAAAAGGAAATTTTTAAAGACAAAGGACGCTGAAAATTGTCTTAAAAAAATTGAAATGAAGCAAGTAAGAAATACAGATAACACATAAAGGATTGATTTTCAGAACATTAAGAACCCACCAGGATTGATACATAAAGTAACAGCAATAAAAGTGAGCAAAGACTAAGAACAGAAAACGTAGGGTAGGGGTGCAGGTCAGCAGCACAAGCGCGCGCCTGCCAAGCACAAGGCTCTGAGCTTGACTCTGGGCACCAAAAAAAGGGAAATGCAGATGGCCATACATGAGACTCAGAAAGAACAAGTATTCAACCACACTAGTAAACAGTCCACTTGAATATTATCTTCAGTTGGAGAATGGCAGTATTTTGCAGACTCACCTTGCCTCAGTGTGCACCTGGAATGTGGGAATGGGATTAAAAGTAATGACTGTCAATCAATAGTGTGATTTTTTTCCTTAGATCCCAACACTTGCAGGGAGAATATGGGAATATGTGGGGGTGAGGATGGTTTTACTTTGGTTGTCACAATGAATGAAGGGTGCTACTAGTATCCACAGGCAAAGAGCCAGGGTTACTAACCATCATGGAGTACATGATACGTAAGAACTGTCCCGCTCCAAACACCTTTATTGGGAAACAAGAAGTTAAGAGTGGAGTAAACGGCACAGAATTTTCTTTCCTTGGCTTCCACTTACTAAAATTAATGGGACAAGGTGCTTCCTCTTTTATTGTTTGGTGTCAGTTGTGATTTCATTCTTTCTGGGAATGGATGCTCAATTAGATGGGGACTGCCTTCATTTAGAACATCATAGGTAAGTAAACACTGTTAATGTTCTTTTAGAAGAGTTCTCCTTAGGTATATTTATGTCAAAAGCTCGGCTATAAAGAAGGAAAATTTTTGTAATTTATAGGAAAATGGATGTATCTTAAAACCATAATGTTATGTGAAACAAATTATGTTAAATACTGCATAATTTCTCTGATATGAGGAATTCAAAGTACAATAGTAGCTTGGTTCACAAACTTAATTTGTTCCATAATTCTGGAAAAGATGGCCAGATCCATGTTCATATGGGAAAGATGGCTACAGGCATGTCTGTTACCTGATACAGAGTTTACAAATCAAACCAAAACTTTGCCAGATATTCTGTTTGTGAACAGTGGTTTATAAATAAATAAAAGATCAAAATAAAAGGGAAAAGGAAATAGGGAAATAGAGTGCATAAATAGGAAGGAGACCAAGACATGGAGGGAAGGGGAAGGCGGCAGGAAGGGGACAGGAATTAAGGTGTACCAGATACATGTGCCAGATAGGCACAGTGAAAGCAGTCACTGTGTATTGCAGAGACAGTAATAAAAAATAGCAACAAAAACTTAAGTTGACTAGATTGTTAGTAAACCAGGTAACTAGGATAGTTAAAGCTGGAGAAAGTGGGTCCTGTAGGAGTAAATTTCATAATCTATAGTAAATATTTAATGTAACATTTACTGCTTTCAGACTTTTTTGCTTTGCTTAACTTGTGTATTGAAGAGAATTTCTAGAAGTGAATTTAAGCATCATAAATTATTACTGAAATATTTTAATACTTGACAACAGTTCCTAGCAGGTTCTCATGACTATAGTAAAGATTGCAGAACAAATAACATGTCAAAAGTTCCAAAGCCCAAGAGCATCTGTACAAATTAGGCCAGTTCTGCTTAAAATCATTTTATATTTAATGTCTCTCTCCCCTTCTCTCACTCCCATTTACTTTTAGTAAAATATAGTAAGTGAGGGAATTAGATTAACCAGAATTTCTGATCATGACACTTTAATATCTCTAAGGAAGCAAAAAGTTCATAAACACACTTTCTGCTGCACAATTCAAAATCACATAATTATCTATTCCATCTGTATTTTCATAAATAATAATAAAACTGTTTTGAAACAGATTTGGGTTGGAAAAAGACTGAATAGAAATTAATAGACCTATACAGAGTGGCCAAAAGCTTAGGTACCTTGGATATGTTTCTCCCCCAAATCCGTAATGCTGATGTCCTTTGCCCATGGCACAAGGAGATTCCCATTTGGGCCTGTGCTCCTCAGGGAGTGCAACCGGAATTATCCCCCCATACTCCCTCTCGGCACCCCATGGAAGCCGACACTGTGGAAGTGACTCCCTGAATTCCTGATACCTGTGGGGAAAGAAGAAACTCGTGAAACTGCTCAATGACAACTAATTATGTTCATAACACATTTCAAGAGCACTGAATTCTCAGGGTTGATTATGATAGACTCTGGTTATTGAGGTATCATGGGATGGCTAAAAGGATTAGCTCAAATTGCTAAATTCTTACAGATCTTTTAACCTCCAAACACTTGTATTTATTTTTTAGAAACAGTTTTACTGAAATATTATTCATATGCCACAGGATTCATCAATTCAAAGTATATAAATCAATGACTTCTACTCATAGATGTGTAACCATCACAATTTTAGAACATTTTCATCATCTCAAAGAGACTCTTCAATGTGAAGCCTTTACCCACCTATTCCTGCTACCCACACCCAGCCCTAAGCAACTACTAAACTACTTTCTCTACAGGTTTGCCTGTTCTTGACATTTCATATTACATGTGGTTTCTGTCTTCTTAAGGTAGGGTCTCATTCAGGCCAGCCTGAACTGCATAATGTACATTTTATTTAGCTGTTGAAGGATGTTTGGCTTTTAACAAATAATGCTATTATGAACATTTATGTTCAAGTTTTTAAATTTTTGTTCTTAATTTTCTTGAGAATACATGAGGTCACCTTGAATGGATGAAATGCATAACTGAGTCATATAGTAATTCTGTTTAATGTCAAACTCTTCTATAGCAGCTGGTCTAGTTTATATTTTAACACTGTATAAGGGTTCTAATTTATTTAATTTTGCCAGCACCTATTATATTGTCAAAAATGAGAAAATTTATTATAATCATTTAAGTGGTTATGAAGTGATTTTTCATTGTTAGTATTGATTTACATTTTTCTAAAGACTGTATTAGGTATTTTTTCATGTTACTATTGGCCATTTGTGTATCTTCTTAGGAAAAATATTATTCAGATCCTTTGCATATTTTAATAGGTTATGTTAATATAAACTGGACACAAACCTCTTATCAGACATGCTATGAAAATATTTTCTCCCATTCTGTACATTTTATTTTATGTATTTAGTACAGGGTCTACAGAGTCTTACTACACAGATTAGACTCTTAGTGATCCTGTTTTCTGCCTCCTAAGCACTGGGATTACAGGCACTTTTATACATTTTATCTTTACTAACTTGATAGCATCCTTGGAAACACAAGTTTTTTTTTTTTTTCCAAACCCAAGATTGAAAACCTAAGTTTCTAATTTTTATGAAATTCAGCTTTTTTCTTTTATTGTGTGCCTTTAGGTGTTGTATCTAAGAAGACCCACAAAAAGATTGAGATTTTATTCCACTTTTTCTTAAGAGTTTTACCTCTTACACTTAGGTCTTTTTTTTTTTTTTTACCCCCTTTATGTATTTGGTACAGGGTCTCACTATGCAGCTTGGATTCTTAGTGATCCTCGTTTTCAGCACCCCCAGGGCTGGAATTCTAGGCATGGACTACCATGCCCCGTGTTGGGCTGGCTCAGGGTGCCCACCCTGCTTTGGGGCTGATTTGGCATGTAGTGCTGAGATTGAACCCCAGTGGTCCCTGTGCTTGTATAAGCAGGCATTTAGTCTGCTGAGCTACCTCGCCAGCCCTTACACTTAAGTCTTTGATTCATGATGAGTTTTTATACATGGCATGAGATAAGGGTTCAACTTACTCTATTGGATGTGGATATCCAAATTTTTTCCAGCACCATTTACTGAAAAGATTTCTTCATTCAGTGATCTTGGCTACAGATGATCATGACTTTTTTAAAAATGGGGAATATTGTAAAAGACTAGTACTAATATTATAAAGGAGCAGTGAAGTTTTGGCAGGCTCATGCTGTTGGGACAAGGGCTCTGAAGGAAAATGATGAATTACTTTGCATCTGGGCCAATGTGTTGCTGGTCAGAAACAATGTAAGTGGAACCAGGAACCCAAAGTCAAGTGACCATGAGACTGTACAGTGCCACCCTATCTTCATCCTGGCAATTTGGTCAGTTGAGAGAGTTCCACAAAGCTTGGACTAAAAAGATTTGGTAACTTTTTCAGATCTTAAGGGCTCTGAAAAGAGGGATGACATGCAAACTGTTAGTAAGCTGATGTGGCACTCACAAATGTGAAATATGGTGAAGGGTCATGGCAAGAAGTAACGTGTGAGAATAAGGACAATATGCTGTGGACTCTAATACACATGAACAGTATCACAAGAAAGCTCGTCAGGAACCAAAAAGAGAGCTCAGAGACAGGCATGACCTATGGGCTATTTTTTTATTTATACCAGTACAGATTTTGGCTTAATTTCTCTGTGATAAATGCTGAAGGAAGAAATAACACTTAGGATTGTTTTATCTCATAAAATCACTAGATCAGAGAGTTGGCAAACTATGCCCTACTGGCCAAAGCCAACTACCATCTGTCTTCATGAATTCTATTTTTTTGGAATACAGCCATGGCCATTCACTTATGTATTGTTTATAGTCTGTCTTGTAATGGCAGAGTTGAGTAACTGTGACAAACTGTAAAATGTAAAGTATTTGTCTGGCTCTTTACAGAAAAAGCTTGCTCATCCATGCACTAACTAGTCACAGAGAATCCTGGGAGCCACTTATTTGGGGGTGTTATATAAGAGATGCTGGCATGCAGGTCTCAGACCTCAAAGACCCACACCAGATCTCTGACTATGATCAACAGACATGCTTTAGGAGACCTGACAAATGAAAAATATTTCATTCATATGATTAATGAAATCTAAGCCTTAATAATTAAGTTTGTAAAAGTTACATTTAAATCATGAATGAGTCGATTTCTCCACATCTGACCCCTATATATTACACTGTTCCAAAAAATGAGCCAGTAGAAAATGTTAATTAATCATGTGGGCTGGCATCTACCTAAAAGTGTTAAGTTGCAAAAAATCCACTTAAAATAAAAATGCAATCTATAAATGTCATGTTTTATTTTTCAGTCTCCTTCCACTTCTACCCAGCCCTACAACTTAGTTTTAATATACTCAAAGTGCTGCATTGAAGGAAACAGTTAATATAAAATGGAAGTCTTAGGATGAAATAAAATTGTTAATATTCATTAATACATGTTAGTACATGATTATGTCCACCAAGGAGAGCTGGTACATATATAACACATCTTAATTTTTTTTAAGTCCTCTCCCCCTGATGATATTTTAAAGCTTAAATAAAACACATTTCCATAAGAGAGAATAATGCTTGAATGACTATCGCTGCAATATGTAGCCACAGAAAATTAAGTAATTTAGCATTTACTTATTTTTTTTGGGAAAGATACATTTCTATGGATGAATTAATATCTCATTTTCAAGTCACTACATAGAAATTAGGTGTCTAATCCCAAATTCAGAGGGCTAAATTTAGCTGGTAGACTTGGATGGCACATTAAAGGAAAGCTCACAACAAAAACACTTATATTTTAAGAGGGCCAGCCAGAGAGTTCAGAGGATTAAAGCGTCTGCTTAGGCAGGGCACAGGGACTGGGGATTTGATCCCTGGTGTGCTGTGCTGGCCCCACCCCCGTGGGTGCCCTGAGATAGCAAATGAGACTGGGCATGGTGGCACGTGTCTGTAATCCCAGTACTTGGGAGGCTGAAAACAGGTGAATCATTATGAGTCTAATCTACACAGTGAGACCCTGCAGACCCTGTACTAAATACATAAAAACAACAACAAAAACTTGTATTTTAGTTGACAGAACACTAAAAGAAAAGAAAATGTCAAGAATTGGAGGTATGAAGTGAATCCAGAAGCAAAATGAGGACTTATATAACCGTCAAGGTACTTTTTTTTCTGTACTGGGGTTAAAACTCAGGACCTTGTGCTTGCCAGGGAGGTGCTTATGCCACTGAGCTGTATCTCCAGCCTTCAAGATACTACTTTAACAGACATGTGCCTAATGAGCTACAGAACTTCTTAGAGGTAAAGCCTCATCAGTTGAGTTGAAAAAGGATAAATTGGTGATGCTTTTGAGAAACTGTCCCTGCCTTTGTTAAATATTCAATAGAAGAAAAATAAAATAATAAATTGTTTCTTTACTTCATATTAGAAATCAAGTGATTATATAGAGTGGCCATTATCATTGTTTCAAAAGATACAAACAGGGTATTTTTAAGTATAGGCTGAAACATTATCTTACACTTGTACACTGGATCATAATCTTGGTTTTATTTTTTTGTGGCTGGCTCAGCCTGCCCTATGCAAGGGGCTGGCAATGCACATGGTGCCAGGGATCAAACTGTGGTCCCTATGCTTGCCTAAGCAGGCACTTTAGTCAGCAGAGCTATCTTGTCAGTCCCATAATCTTGTTTTACTTAATGTCTTTAGTGCTTTTTGCTAACTCAATCATTTAAGAAGCTGAACCACTAAACAATGCAGATTCCTTTGGCCTACTAAAGACCAAGTAACCAGGGCATGTATGTGTGTGTGTGTGCGTACACACACACACACACACACACAAATATGTGATCAAACTGTGGTATCTGTACTTTTAGAAAGTTCCTCAGGTGATTTTGATGTTCACTGTCTGCAGCTGATGCTGGTTATCACTGCAGCTAGACTGTATTGCCCATTATGAAAAGAAAAAGTACTGTAGGCTGATAAATCATTTTACATCACTGTTAAGGTTTCCAGGTTAGTTTAAAATATATCATTTTGTAAAAGGCAGTCCCTTTAAGTATGTTCAGAAAACTAAGCTAACAGCTAATGTAAGCTGGGATTCATCTATAACATTAGCAAGGGTAACCCTAAAAAACGAGGAGCTTTTTGTTTTGCTTTGCCTTTGAGCTATCCTATGGTTTAGAGTTGTTAGCCACAGGCCCAAAGCATGATCTGAAGAAGCAAGCATCAGGACTGACTGAGTGGATGTACTACACTCTGCTGAACTGTCCAGAGCACTCAGCAGAATGACATCGAGGGAATAGAGAATCTTCTGTTAGCTCTCTGGATGCTTTTTTAAAGAGCGAGGTAGGGGAGATCTGAGAACACATAATCATCCTAGCTTCTCAATCTAAGGGCTGAAAAAGGAAAAAATTCACAAAAAATAAAAAAGGGAAGGTAAGTTTCAAGTATTAGAAGCTAGGAATATAGCTGTGCCTATATATTGCCTCAAATAATATCTCATAGTTTATAAACTAGTTGACCATATGTGTATTTAATTTTGTCAGTCAGTGAAAACCAGTATTTTTTTTTCATATGTATTTAAGTTCCATGCCAGCCAATGCATTTTGGAGTTATTACTAACCAACCACAGTACCATTCAGGTAGAGGGGATCAATATCATAGTGAAAAGCCTTTGACTGCTTTTGGAAAGCACAGTGAATTCAACCAGATATGGCAACCATTAAAGGTTATTCAAATTCCTTTTTGCCCAACTACAAAACCTTATATTGTTGCTTTTGAGCTGGAACAAAAGTCATCCCCAGATCACTGTAAGGAGAAATGAAGCCTAAGACAGCTTCACTTCCACTCAGCCTGAGGGAGGTGATTTCCAGTAGACATTCCAAGTCAGCAAGATTGAAGCACAGATGAACTTTGTTGGTCTACATGTAAATATCCACAGTGGCCAGTGTAAGTGACTTACATATGTAACCAGATTGGTACCAGTACCAGGGCTGGTGGGAAGCAGCTGAGGGCTGGTGGGAAGCAGCTGAGGACTGCTGCGAGAATGGGCAGGTAGAGGTAAGCGCATGTGTGTGATTGAACAGCACCTAGAATAAAGGCATTTTCAGACATTTCCATGACCTCTTTGGGCTGCTCCATTCTCAAGCGAAGCTCCCAAGTCTGAACTGGTGACAAAAAAAAAAAAAAAAAAAAAAAAAAAAATCACATATAATTTACAGTGATGGCAAACTATTCAGCACTTTTGATAATACAGTCTGCTGTGGCACACATGCTGGAGGTCTGTCACTCACTGTTTCCTCAGTGAGGAAACGGCCTATTTGATGGCCCCCAGAGATGAAAATGTTTGAACTTTCTCAACCAAGTTATAGGAGCAATAAGAGCAGCATGGGCCAAATGACTTGAGAGCTTTCTTTTCTAAATATAAATGTACTTCTTTTTGCTAATTATAATGTTTACACTTTAAAAAACAGGACACAAGCTGAGACATTAACAGTGATTAGTTATTCCTGACTAAAATAAATATGGTGGTTTTCTTTCTTGGGGCTTTATTTTTTTTAATTTTTGTTGTGTTTTATTTTTATTTTTATTTTTTTGTCTTTTTGAGACAGGGTCTCACTATGCAGTTCAGGCCGGCCTTGAGCTCACTTTGTAGCTCAGGCTGGTCTTGAACTCACAACAATCCTCCTGCCTCAGCCTCCCAAGTGCTGGGAATACAGGCATGCGCCACCACGCCCAGCTTGTCTTGGGGCTTTAATTGAATAATTTTTTTCTGTTGGAATAATGGAAAATTTGTTTTCTGCATAAATTTTAGGGTTATTTATTTGCAGTACTGGAGATCGAATTCAGAGTCTTTTTGAGACAAGGTCTTGCGTTGCAGTTCAGAATGGCCTTCAGCTTCTTTGTAGCTCAGGCTGGTCTCAAACCCACAGGAATCTTCCTACTTTAGCCTCCCAAGTGCTAGGATTATAGGCAAGCAACTATACACTCAGCGAACCCAGGGTCTTTGCACTAAGGCACATCTCAGGCCTTATTTTTTATCCTGAGACAGGGTCTTGTTATGTGTCTAAACTGTCAGGCTGGTATCAAAAGTGCAATCCTCCTGCCTCAGTCTTCCAGAGTTTCTAAATTATGTAAAAGAAAAATGTTAGTTTTACAATTAATGAAAAATACTTTTCTCATCAACATAAAGAACCCCCTTCTAAACTGGCATAGATCGATGACAGATGTTGAAGATGGTGAAAGCCTACATGTAAGAAGGAAGAGCAAAGTCTGGGAGAACCAGTGCTGAGTCCGGCAAAGACAGTCTTAGAGACCAAAAGAATCTTCCAACTCTTGAATGGCTGCTAGCCTGGAGATGCTGAATTGGTATTTTATATGGCTTCAGAGGAAACAATTAAAACCAGCACGTAGAAATTGCTATTCTCATTAGAAGAAAAATCATCTAACCATTAGGAATGTCAAAATGGAATCAACTGCCTCTGCGGAACTGCGATGTGTCATTTTGGAATTGAGGTTAAATGAATTCCTAAAAAAAATTCTTCAGAAATTTGGCCAACTGAAATTTAAGAACACAAAACAAGAATATAACTATACAGGCTGTTTTGTTCTTTTTTTTTCATTAAATACTCTGAATTTTTGGTTTTCCTTCAAAATATTTCAAGTAAATGAAATACTGAAGAAAATAACACTAAGACCTCAGCAAATATTTATCTGTACTATTGCTCCATCTGTAAAATGGGGATAACAGGATTTACACTACTGTCAGGAGGATTTAAGAGTTACTGCATATAAAGCCTTTCACAATTCTGACACAGTTAAATTATAATCACAATAAGTAATTAATAAAGGAGACTAAGGCAAAAAGCTAAAGAGTGACTATGAACAAAAGATTCTACAAAGAATTCTGAAAATAAAGAACCACCACAAAACTATAAAGTAAATAGCTGGTTAGTAGAATAATTTCTAAATTCTAGAGTTTAAGATGCAATGGAAGAATATGATGTCTGAGTTTTTGTATATGGTAGTGGGGCCGGAGGAAGCACTGAGCTACATTCCCAGCTCTAAGTTACTCATGCTGGTCTTCAATTGTGATCCTCTTGCTTCAGCCTCCTAAACACTGTGTACCACCAGTATCAGCATCACGTCTATCTTCCTGCCTCAGCCTCCCAAGTGCTGTGATTATAGATGTGGGAATACATGCCCACTTACCTGCTGTCTCTTCATAGTACACAGGTGATGGGTGTGGACCATCACCTTTGCCTTCTACATGAAGTGATAAAAGAGCCCCAGAACAAGAATTGTTTTTTCCTCCCCAAAGCATAATGCATCTTTTTAAATTTGATTTTGACTTTTGTTTTACCTGTCCCCCGAGGCAGTGGGGCGAGTAGATGTTAGCAGTGGAGTGTGCAGTTCATTAGAGTAATACGTGTCTGACAGTAGGTCAGCTCCTTCAAGCTTCCTGCAACAGTAGGGCCTGCTGTTGATTACCTTCATGTTTCTGGGCTATAATGGCACAACCTGGAAAAGAAGACAATTTTTTTTTGGTAGAAGAGGGAATTTAACTCAGGCCCTTGCGCTTGCCAGGAAAGCGCTTATCCCACCGAGCCATCTCCCCGGCCCCCGAAGGCAGATTTTGTTTAGGAGACTGTCTTGGTCAGTACCACACTGCCCTAGCCTCAGGGCAGGCAGGCATTGAGTTTTGTATGGCCCAATTGCCAATCCATTGATGTACCGAAGTCAGAGGCTTTCTTTCTCACTGAAAGCTTGAGGACACTCTAATGTCAAATCAGTAATAAATGGCAACTTAATGTGGAAACGAGTTTCAGGAAAAACAAATCCACAAAGTGGAAAATGTTACATACAGTATACAGCCTGCAAGTCCGCTGGCTTCCTAGACACCGACTGGAATTCAATTATTGCCTTAAATTTAACCATAACTAGCAATGAACACCGCTGGTGATCTTTCTAATAATCAGGGAGAATGGGCGTTCAACAGACTCAAAAGCCGGGCTAAGGGCTCCACGGAATGCGACGGGAATCCCTATGTACGGAGGTGCAGACTCAGGGGTGCAACACGCGCGGGACCCCTAATTCCGGGGGAATCCCACTGCCCTCCCCATGGCTTGGGGCAAAGCCAAAGAAGCGCCGCGGGCCCCACAGCGGTGCCTGGAGTTCGAACGCACCTGCGACATCTGCCTGGGGACGCCCTGCGATCTCGCCTCGTCTGCCCTGCTGCCCCGGCCCGCCAGTCCCTGCGCGCGTGGAATCTCGCCGTAGTCCGCACCTGCGGCCCCGGGGCGCCTGTGGGCCGCGGCTGGGGGGGGAGAGAAAGAGGGAAGGCGGGCAGGTCATGGGTGGGGTGGAGGGTGCCTGTGACGGCGACGATGACCGAGGCACTAGGTAATGCATCCTGAGCAGGTGGAGGGGGGTCCCCGTGAAAGGAGAGGAGCGACCGGCAGTTTCCATTGGTCGCGAAGGAGAAGCTGGCCCTAAACCCAGGGGCGGTAAAAACCGGAAGCGGGGCCGGAAGTGAGGGAGAAAAAAGAAACTGGATTTCCGCCAGTGGCCCCGCCCCCATTGTGGCCCCGCCCACGACAGACCTTGACCCCGCCTTCTCCCGCTTCCTGGCCGCTGGGTCCCGGCATCCCTCACCTCTCCTGCGCCCTCTGGCGGTGGCAGCGATGGAGTGTTCCTTCTGGAGGTCTAGCCCGAGTAGGGTACTCAGATCCAAGAGCTGGAAGACCCTGGGGTGATCCAAGGTGGGGAATTTGTAACCATACCCCTCCGAGCGTTCTCTTGGTACCTCTGCTCTTCTTTCCCTGGAAACAATCGTGGAACAGAAGTGGCAACCGGGAAGGCTGGCCCGAGATGTAACTTTTACTTGCCCTGTCCACAAAGGACCAGCTGGGTCATGGTGAACCTATGGCCCCAGCAGACTGTTTATTATCCTTGATGTCTCTCAAAGGTTCTCTGTCACTGGCCTAGCCTGATCTCCATAACCTTACTCACTCTTCCAGCCCCGAACCATATTTCTGCACCTACAGGAGCCTCCCAAACCCCGGGGAATACATGTGGGAAGGAGAACTTTTGGTTGGGGGAGGCTAGAACCCAGCCTGAAAGAAGGGAGAAGAGGGGGGAGAGCAATCACCTTTGAGAAGGGAGGCAACAGGTGGCTCAGCCACTTGGTCAGTTTTATAACTTTTCAGCAAGCAGTGGCTGTTCAGTTGTGCTTTGCCTTCCAGGTGAGCGTTGACAGATGTGGGGAAGAAAGGCTGTGCACAGGTACAGGCACAGTGGTGAATGTGGAGTCAGGAGCCTCAACCCTGTTGGAGGCAGAGAGGCTTTTGTCTGAGGTATGTACCTCCCCATTTCTGATAGAGTGTATTCTAAACTGGTGTTTTGGGAGCTTCTGTGTTCTGGATCTCCCATACCTCTTCTATAAGCTCAGGCCACTTCATGTCCCCAGGCTTCCAGCCCCACCCTTTCTCTATATTACATCTTAGTCCCATTTCCTCCTGGCTTGTGTCAGCCTTGGAGGAAATAACCCAGCCTAGTAAGCTTAACCAGAGGCATGCGATGAAGATGCATCTTTGTGGTGACCCTGGGGTGGTTCCAGGTGGAGTGACCAGTATTTATAATGATAACCTCCAGGTTGTAGCTGATATGAAATTAAATTTTTGCTACAGGAACATAAAGGCCAGAAAAGGGTATTTTTCACCTTTTGTATTTTTTTCAAATAAAATTTACAGCCAAAAATGTATTATCAGATCTTTGTTAAATAATTGTTCTCCTTAGAAATACTTCTCTCTGCAGGATTCTGACGAACATCAAGATTGGATCTATGAATCTAACACACATTATTGTTAGCATCCGTGATTTCAATCATTCACCTCAGCCAGCAGGTGATGTATAGGTGGCCTGTACCGAGATCAAGTGGCCTTCTATTCATGGATGCTCCAAGCAACTGATTTCTTAGGTAGATTGTAGCCAATAGTTTCAGTAACATTAGATCACCTTTTTTTCTACTTATGACATTTTGATTTCCTTTTCTGTTCCTCATTTCCCTAACAATCTTTCAAGCAGGAAGGATGAAATTTGGTGAATGAAAAATAATATCCCTAGAATACTGTGTCTAGTTTACAAAAATTCCAAATTTATTTTATTTATTGTTTTTATGTATTAGGGTCTACAGGGTCTTACTACATAGATCAGACTCAGTGATTCTCCTGTTTTCAGTCTCCCTAGTGCAGAGATTATAGGCGCATGCCACCATGCCTAGTCTCAATCGCATCTCAGCATGTCCTTTGGGTGGGGCCAGCTTGACACTCCAGGGATCGAACCTAAGCAGGTGCTTTAATCCGCTGAGCTATCTGGCTGGCCTCAATTTAAAGAATATGAAGGTATATGTAAAACTTAAATTATAGTCTACAATCTTCTTTAAAAAAGTATTAGAGACCTTCAACAAGTGTTATTTGGAAATAAATAAGATTTTGAGGAACTCACTACTTCTTGGCAGATTTTTTTTTTTTTTTTTTTTTTTTTTGTATCAGGGATTGAACTCGGGACCCTGCACTAAGGTAGGTGCTTATTCCACTGAATTATCTCCCTGGCCCCAGACTTTTTAAATTAAAAAAATCTTTCATTTCAAAAGGCAAAAATATTTCACTTCTTTTGCTGATTTAAAACTTCAGTTTTGAAACTTCAGGCCCTGCTGGCTCTAGTGTGTATATTTAACTATTAGAAAGGCAGTTAAAATACACATACATAGTCTGCTGAATTTAAAACTATGAATGAGTTAAATGATATTTTAATATTACATTTTTGGTAAAATGTAATATTAAATATTACATTAGTCCTTTTTGCTGTCATAGACCTTTTTGCTTAGCTATAACTGAGTGCCACAACTGGATGTTGATTAGGCTCCTAGTTCTGAAGGTGGGGAAGTCTAATATGATACCAGTATCTGCTGATGTAGTCAGTGTTCATAAGGCAAAAGATTTAATACAGGACACATAACTTGTAGGATTATTTTATAATTTTCACCCAAAGAGTGAAATTCAAAAGAGTATGGGAGATGTGTCCACACACTAGAGACTCCAAGCTCAGGACCTGGATCCCATAACATTGTTCTGCATGAGCCTAGCTGAAGACCTAGAGCCCATGACAACAGTGTCCTCCATGACCCGACTGGAAGCTAGAGCCCATGACAATGTCTCATGTAAATCTGTATCAAGGATCTGCCTTGGGAAGAACCCAAGTGGTGAAAGCTAGAAAGCTGATGAAGAGGGATAAAGACTCTGTGCCAGCAGGTTTGAAACGTTTGCCCTGGTGCCAGGCAGCAATGATCGAGGTAAGGACCAGAGCTCCACCAAAAACAACTACAACAACCTCAGCGACAGGGCGGGCCTGAGCTCCTCTGATGATGAGAATAGCTGAGTTCGTATCAGGCAAACCAGCATAACCAGCTTCTCCAGGAGAATCAACAGCACCCCATCTTCCCCTCCAGTTTTCTTTTTTGCTGTTGGTAACAATCCTCAAGGGGCCATCCACACCCAGCCGCATACTAATTCAGTTCAGCTGGGTGTTTCAAAGTGCCCATTAGTTAATCTACCACAGCTGGCATTTTCTAAGCCCTTGCCACATCAATACATGGCAGTGTAAGGCTGGCCAGGTAGCTCAGCAGACTAGAGTACCTGGTTAAAGGCAAGCATAGCGACTAGGGGTTGATCCTTCGGTGTGCTGTGCTAGCCCTGCTCTTGGGGCATGCTGAGATGTGACTGAAACTGGGCATGGTGATGTGGGCCTGTAGTCCCAGCGCTTGGGAGACTGAAAACAGGAGGATCGCTTAGTCGGATCTGTGGTGAGACCCTGTAGACTCTGCTAAATACATTAAACAAACAAAAAACCATGGCAGTGAGACAGAGCAAGGGTACTAGTTCAAGGCTGTTGTACAACAATTGGAGCCATGAGAAGAAAGCAGCCAGGCTGGATGAAACCAGCTACAGGGATCTCAGATCCTGTCTGTCTGAGCCTGGAACTGAGCATGCATTACATATTTATTGTGAGCTTAGAAAGTACCAATCATTGACAAAGGGCAATGTATAAAAAGCCCTCTAACACATGCGATCCTGATCAGTCACCTATTGTTGTTATCCTAAAACTTTAAGGTACTCAAAATTTCCTCCTCTGGTCTCTGAAGACAGTTCTGAGAAAACAAATGGGATTGTTCTGTCCCAGCAGCTGCCACCAGGTGAACATCCTCTTCTTTGTTTTCCCAAAGGCGCCATTATCATTACTGTTAACATATCAATTTGAGGAGGAGGTATTTATAACACATGAACTTTGTGCTAGTAAACCCCCAATTCTATGTTCGACCAGCCTACTTACTTACCTGCTACTTTATATATTGTGCCCTAAGTCTCTCCTCATTTCCTCCCCACTCTTACTACATAACTACTATTTTGTTCTCTATCTCTGTATAATATAGTTCAGCCAAACATGGATCACATATCAAAGGGTGGCTGAATAAGACTGTATTGCCTAGTGGTGTAGCCATACTAGTTTGTGAAAGTACACTCTGACATTTCTGCAATAACAAAATGGCCTGATGATGTATTTCTCAGAATATATTCTGTCATTGATTGATGTGTGAGGTTTTTTTTTTATCTTATATATAAGTGAGAAAATGCAATTTTTTTCTGTTTCTGGCTTATTTCAGTTAGCATGATCTCCTCCAGGTACATCCATGTTGTAGCAAATGACAAAATCTCATTCTTTTTTAGGACTGAGTAATCTATCTATCTATCTATCCAGGTACTTTATTTGTTTTTCCATTGATGCTTAGGTTTACCCTATCTTAGGTATTATCAATGGTAGTGCAGTGAACATGAGTGTACAAAAGTCTTTTAAGAGATAACAATTTCACTTCCATGAAATATATGCCCACAGGAGGGGTTGCTGGATCATGGGGTAGTTCCACTTTTTAATTTCTTTAGAAACCTCTTTTAGAGTTTTCCACAATAGCTGTACCAATCTACATTCTGACCAAAAGAGTCACATGTGCTCCCTTCTCTCCACACAGCACTTGTCATTTTTTTTTTTTTTTTTGGTCTTTTTGAAACATGGTCTCACTATGCAGTTCAGGCTTGCCTTAAGCTCACTTTGTAGCTCAGGCTGGTCTCGAACTCACAACAATCCTCCTGCCTCAGCCTCCCGAGTGCTAGGATTACAGGCATGTGCCACCATGCCCAGCAGCACTTGTCATTTTGATAAGAGATTTAAAGTAGTATCTCATAATGATTTTGAATTGCATTTATCTGATAATTAATGATATTGAGTATTTTTTTTTCCCTGTTGCTTATTTTTGAGTCTTTGAAACAATGTCTATCCAGATATTTTGCTCACTTTTTAAACATGTATTTTAGTATAGAATCTACAGGGTCTCGCTACACAGATTGGACTCGTAGTGATCCTCCTGTTTCCAGCCTCTCAAGTGCTGGGATTACAAGGCATGTGACACCATGCCCCGTTGCAGTCACTGTCTCAGCCTGCCTCTGGTATAGGGCTGGCACAGCATGCTGGGGATCAAACCTTGGTCCTTGCATCTGCCTTAACAGGCACTTTAGTCCACTGAGCTATCTGGCTGACCCTTGCTCACTGGTTGTTTTTCCACTACTGTGTGCTATAAACTCTTTATACATTTTGAATACTAACATTAAAGAGATTCAAAATCGAAGCAGTGTGGTACTGACATAAAAATAGACTTGTAGATCAGTGGAACAAAATAAAGAGCCCAGAAATAACCCAAATGTGTGTAGTCTACTAAGTTTTGACAATACTGTCAAGAGAATTTAATAATGAGGAAAAGATGATCATTTTAGTGCACAGTGCTGGGAGCTGGATTCGATAGCATGTGCCTGGGAAGCTGGTGATAAGGATTACACATTCATGGCCTGGCCAGACAATTGAAAACAACCTGTGTTAGAAAATTGAAAAAAAAAAAAAAAAAAAAAAAAAAAAAAAAAAAAAAAAAAAAAAAAAAAAAAAAAAAAAAAAAAAAAAAAAAAAAAAAAAAAAAAGGAAAGATGGATGTTGTAGCTCAGTGCATAGATCCTGTGTTCAATCCCTAGGGCCACAGAAAGTCAAATTAAAATAAATATTGTTAAGAAAAAATTTCCATATGCAAAAGAATGAAATTGGACTAGTTTTATATTATGCAAAGAAACTAATTTAAAATATATAAGACCAAATGTAAAATTAGAAACTGTCAAACACCTAGAAGAGCTCACTGGAGAAAAACTACTGAACATTGAGATTTGCAAAACCTTTTGGTGGTTACTCCAAAACACAGGTCACAAAAAGCAAAAGTAAAACAAATAAGACTATACCAAACTAAAAAGCTTCTGTACGGCAAAAGTAACAAAGCGAAACACAATCTATAAATGGGGGAAATATTTATAAATGTGCTGTGGTTCTAGATTTTCCTTCACAAGCGATTCATTGCTTTTTTTTTTTTTTTTTTTTTTTTTTTTTTTTTTTTTTTTTTTTTTTTTTTTTTTTTTTAAGTATTTAGGACAGCATCTACAGGGTCAATAGGGTTTCACTATGTAGAACAGACTTGCAGTGATTCTCCTGTTTTTGGCCTCCCAAGCACTGGATCTACAGGTGTGTGCCACCACTCCCAGTCTCAATCGCTGTCTCAGTGAGCCCTAGGGGCAGGGCCAGCACAGCAAGCCCGGCTGCAGCTTTCTGCCTAAGCAGGCACTTCAGTCTGCAGAGCAATGATTCATTGCTTTTATTCAACAGTATTTAAGACTCAGTCCTTATGTTGGACTTCTGAAATTTTTGACTATGATTTATTGTGGAAAAGTCCTTTCTGATGCCTATTTGGAGTTCTAATCTTATTTATATTTAATTGTTTCTCTAAAGTTTACTATTATTTCTACAAGCAGATCTTTGTACCTCATTTGTGTTCTGTTCTGATAATTAATTGAAATTAATCTTAGATGATGCAT
Source organism: Ctenomys sociabilis (assembly GCA_004027165.1). NCBI lineage: Eukaryota > Metazoa > Chordata > Mammalia > Rodentia > Ctenomyidae > Ctenomys > Ctenomys sociabilis. Next base: position 45,891 of record PVKA01006445.1, read on the forward strand.
CATCTAGTAATGGTTGGATTCATTTTTCACAGTCTCTTGTTTTTAAGGTATCTCTGGATAAGTGATCTCTGAAAGCCCCATATCCTCTAGCTCTGATACTCTACACACACTGATTACTTCTGCTGTTCATACTTTCTTTTTTTTTTTCCAAAGGGACTTTTTTTGGTCTTATTTTTACTATTTTCTTTTATGGTGCTGAGAATCGAACTCTGGACTTTGCGCTTGCTAGGCAGGTACTAACCACTGAGCTACATTCCCGGCCCTCATACTTTCAATAGTAAGCATTTCTCTCCTGGATTTTAGCTTATCTAAATTTTCATTAGTATCTTCTGTCAACTTACTAATCATTTTGTTTATTATGTTATTGATTAATTATACTTTCTTAGAGCTTGGCAAGCACCTTATTGATACATTTTCTTTTCTTTTTCTTTTTTTTTTTTTTTTGTCTTTTTGAGACAGGGTCTCACTATGCAGTTCAGGCTGGCCTTAAGCTCACTTTGTAGCTCAGGCTGGTCTTGAACTCACAACAATCCTCCTGCCTCAGCCTCCCGGGTGCTGGGATTACAGGCATGAGCCACCACGCCCGGCAACATTTTCTTTTTTTAAAAAAATTATTTATTTTTGTATTTTAGGGAAGGGTCTATAGGTTGTTCATGGTCTCACTACTAAATTGGACTTGTAGTGATCTGCCTGTTTACAGCCTCCCATGAGTTGGGATTACAGGTATGTGCCACTGTACCCAGTCTCAGTTGCAATCTCAGCACACCGGGCATTGCAGGGTCGGGGATTGAACCCCCAGCCCCTGAACCTGCTTGCAGGTGTTTTAATCCATTGAGCTATTTGGCTGGCTCAAAAATGTGTTTACTTATTTAGTACAGGGTCTCACTATGCAGCTCAGACTCATAATGATCCTCCTGTCTCACACCCCCAGTGCTGGTATTACAGACATGTGCTACTTCGCCTGGTTTTGGTGGCTCTCTTGATGTGGGGCCTGCATAGGATGCAGTACTGGGGATTGAACCCGGGTCCTTGCATTTAGACCACCAAGCCATCTCTCTGTTGATACATTTTCCTTTTAACATCTTTTGCTATACTTCTGAATAACTTGTGTGGCTTTTGATTCCCTCTCTCTCAGTGCCCCTTGGATGTTCTTTGGGGAAGTTGCCCTATCTTCTCATGTTTGTTTTTGTTTGCTTGTTTTGTTTTGTGCCATGATTTATAATAGAGTGCCTGTTGCTGGTATGGCAATCTCTTTAGTTTGTGTCTGCTTTTCAGTGATGTACTCAGCATGGTCAATGAAAGAAAGGCCTTTGCCTCTGTCCCAAGATCCAACAGCCTTCATTAATTTGGGAGGGGAGCATATAGTATAATTGCCCTGGCAGGCAGTTCTCCAGGAATTAACTACATGTGGAGAATACCTATAAATAATAACAACTGTGCCCCCAAATCCAGCAATAGCAACTAACCTTTAACAACAGTAGCATCAAAATCAAACTGGATATTGACATGTTGTAAGAACCGATAATATACCACCATTACCTACAGAATAGAGGCATGTGATTATAATATAAACACTAAGATAAACCAGATATTAACATACAGTAAATATATGCTAAATGTGGCAGTTATACCACCTCTAGAAATAGAAAAGAATTCATAAATAATAGCAACTATGCAAAGCTTAATGGTTGTACCATTAAAGATATAGGAGGTGGAGAAAGGGAACAAGTAAAGAAAAAATTGCAAAATTAGGAATGGAAGATGAGTAGGAGAAGTGAGATAAAGATCCTACTTGGAGTAAAGGAAATTAATAGAAATAGATGAAAGTAGCAGAAAAGAACAAACAAGAAAAAGAGAAAGAGCAAAGGAAAAAAGAAAACAGGAACAATTAAAGAGCAAAGAAATAGAGAATGAGGTAAAAAGGAAGATTGCTAACCCCTAAAAAACAAGCAAAGGAGGAAATGAAAACAAAGACTTTTCTTCATATTTTTGAATGAGTGGTTACTGTCCAAGATCCACATTCTGGGCTCCCATAGGGCTCCATTTTCTTCACCTTACACCTCGCGCTTTACAGCCTGCTGTGCTGGGAGATCCTCCGCTCTCATGATCCCTGTCTGTGTCTGCTCACTCTAGCTCGGCTGAGGCATTTCCCATTTCTTGGGAATAGGGATCAGCCCCTGATCCCTGTGGGCTGGAGGCACCAGGGCAAAGGTTCAAGCACTTTCCTGGGTCAGGGGGCGATAGGAGGGATGGGAGCTGGGGAGTGGCCTGAGGGTGTATTTTGTTTGTTCTTTTTGAGACAGGGTCTTGCTGTGTGATTCAGGTTGGCTTCAAACTCTTGCACTCCCATGCTGGGCCTGAAGGGTGTGTTCTTGCCCCCAGCTCTCCCCCTCTCTCCCTACGCCTTCTGGCTGGCATCCACAGAGCACCTTTTCTTCCAGCAACCCCCTGTGCCATCCCATATCTGCCCTAGAGCCAGCAGACACAGGCTGGACCCACTAGCCAAAATAAGCCATGCTTAAGTTACAGGTGTGGGTCTTGTGTCCCAGTGATGAGAGGCTAAGGCATCAAGGAATTTTTCTCCTAGAAATAAGCTGTTGATAGTTTTTATTAAGAAAAGAGATTGAAGGGCCAACCAAATAGCTCAGCGGATTAAAGCACCTGCAAACAGAGCACAGGGGCTGGGAGGCTGTAAACAGGAGGATCACTATGAGTCTGATCTAGTAGTGAGACCCTGAATACCTTGTAGACCCTTCCCTAAAAAAAAAAAATACAAAAATACAAAAAGAAAAGAGACTGAATTGTGTTGAATATTTTTTCTGTGTAAAATTGAGATGAACATGTTTTTTGCCTTTGATTTTGTCAATATTATATATCACATTGACTTGAATATGATAAACCACCATATCAGGCCAGAGTTAACGTCCACTCAGCCATGATATTTGATCTTTCGGATGTATTATTGATTTGTTATCCTTGAACATCTTCCTATGGTCGAATTTTTTTCTTTTTCTTTTTTTGGCTGACTCAGCCCACCCTGAGGACGAGGCTGGTGCAGCATGTGGTGCCAGGGACTGAACTTCAGTCCCCTACGCCTGCCTAAGCTTGCCCAAGCTGGTGCTTTAGACTGCTGAGCTATCTCTCTGACCCTCCCATGGCCAATGTTATTCCCAAAATTCTGCTGTTAGACAGTATGAGTGGTAGAGTGTTCACAGGTCTGAGATGTGGTGAGAGCAGGTCTGCTTGGATTAAGAAATAAAACTTCAGGAATGATTTAATGCCATGGGTAAAGTCATGCAAGGTAAAAGTCATCAAGTTTGACTGGCACTGAAGGCTCATGCATCAGGGAAATCACCAGTCTCAGTGATATATGACCCTGACTCCCTGCTGGCTCTATCCCTCTGTCACCCTGCCACCATTGTTCTCTTCTGTCCCATGATGTAAGACATAGCCAAGACTGACAAAGAGGAGGTTGAGGGGCAGTAGTTAAAATGTCACCTGCACAGACTGAGATCCAAACGACTTAATTTACCTTGATGTGTTTTAATTAACACAAGTGAGAAAGTGAAGAGGTTGTGGATTCTAATCAAAGAAAGAGATGCTTTAGTTACAGAGATGCAAATGTCTTCATCCTAGGGACACACAAGTTAATTAGGTCACAAAGATAAAGTAACAGGAAACTAAACACATCTTTGCTACAAATAGATTTACTGGTGACTTGCGTTAAAAGAAAGTGTATATAGAAATTAAAGGTTAACAATATTAGTAATTTCGCATTTCATGCCCAGTGAATTCTGTGAATATTTCAATTTGATAATAAATTCTGTCTTTGTAGTGCATTGCAAATATTTTAACATAAAAACAATTTTGCTCATTCTCAATGGTCTCTGTTTTGTTTTAAGCAGATGTTGATTCCTTAGTGCTAATAAATGGTTCTTAATTCATAGATGGATTTAAGATACAAAAGAGGGTATTTACTTTTTTCCTATAAGCTATCGAATTGAGATGACTGTATACTATTTTAAAATTTTAGGGTTGTTCACTGAGCATTAGAGGTACACTAAAACAAGAATATCTTAAAGACTATTTGTTATTGTGATGGCAAGGGCAAGATATTGTCGTTTTGGTTTAAGAATTTAACATTATTTCAGTACAAATTCATATGGAGCATTTTCTGCCCTCTAGTGGTGAAAAGTAAATTTGCAATAATGGTTAGATTCTAGTGCTTTAAATTACAAGAGAAGAGCAAAATAGTATTTCAAAAGCAGAGGGAAAATATATTTGTGTATTGCTGTTGCTAATTACATTTATTGCATATTTTAAGAAAGATAAACAACAGCTTTGTTTTATTAATCAAAATATACCAACGCCTAGAAATCCTGAAGAAGTAAAATAAATTTTGTGATTTTTTTTCCTTCAGGATTACAATGTTATTATTCATTTCTACAAAGAATATTAGCTAGACATTAAGTTAGTTATGATTTAATTCCACTCCTGATTCTAATAGTGATTTCCTATTAACCCCTTTTATGCTTTAGTTTCTAAATTTAGGATGAAAATGTAGGTTATAAGTCTTCCCATTCTCTAAGCTACACATTAGTGTATTACATTAGTTTTAAATTATGAGAGAAAAATGTTCTGATGCATTCCATAAGTAACTATTTTTATTAGTGTCTTTGGACATCTTGACTAATTACTATTATATATTTTAAGACATTAAGTACCAAGTCTCTAAAATTTATTGACTGTATATAAAAAAAACCAGAGAAATGTGAGAAACCAAGTGAAAATAGGCTCCTAGGAAAAATGTGGAGGATCCTGACGGTTCAAAGAAAATAGCATATGAGTAATTGTTGACTATTTTTCATTACTCAGAAAAATTAATGAAGCTTCATTTTCATTGCTGTTCTGAAATAAATGTCTCCCCATGCCTGACTGCCTGACACAAACCTTTGGCACCCAGGTATTTCTGAAAAAGCTCCAGCCCCACATGGATCCAGTGTATTTCAAACTGATGAGATGACAGAAGAGTTCCGAAGAAAAATCATTCGCAACACTTACCCCCTTTCAAGACATACTTAAAGGTGGTTGTAGGAAAAAATTTAATGTGTGAGCGAAAAAGTTGACACTCCAAAACAATAGAAGGCTCTGTAATAGTCAGGGCATCTCCAAAACCCATCAACTTTATTATTCTTGGAAGTTTTTGGCAACCAAAACAATGGCAAATATTCGAGTGTGCTTACATAGGTATTAGTGTGCAAAAAGTGCAAGTGAAAGATGGTTGAAGTGGAAGTTTTATGCCACATGTATTTTACCATAATAATGTTTAAAATTATTTACTTATTTATTTGGTACAGTGTCTCACTATGTAGCTGGGACCCTAGTAGTGACCCTCCTATTTCAGCTCCACCAGCATGTGCCACCTCACCCAGTTTTGGTGGCTGGCCCCGTGCACCTGATGTTTGAGGCCAGCACAGCATTTGATACTGGGGATCAAACCTGGGTCCTTGAACTTTCCAGGCAGGCACTTGGACCACCAAACTTTCTCCCCAGCCTATTTAAAAAAAATCTTTTATTTATGTATTAATTTGATAGAAGGTCTTGCTATATAGTTCAGACACCTAGTGGTCCGCCTGTCTCAGCCTTCCCAGAGCTGGGATTGCAGGTGCACATCACCATGCCTGGTTTCCATAATAATTTTGCCATATTAAAAGGGCAAGTGGAACCCCTCTGATTTTTTAATATCTCTAAAACCAGTGAATAAAATATGCAACATCTAATAAATATTTCAGTAACTTCAGGCTACTTAATATTAAGTTCAAATAAACATTGGGCATAATAAAGATGGACAGATTCTTACCAGGTATTATTTACTTCATTGAATATTTTTCCTTGTTTGAGTCCGACTGTAAGTGCAATGACTATATTTTCTACTAAGCATTTAGCAACACACATTCATCTGTGTCAGAGGGAGAGAAAGCTGATTATTCTTCACGCCCAGGGCCCTGGGCTTACCTATTCTGGTTTATTTTAATTCCTTTGCTTCATTGTCCAATTCCTTTTTTAAAATTGTTTTTTTAAAGTACAAATTAGAAGGGCTAGCCAAATAGCTCAGTGGATTAAAGCACCCGCAAGCAGGTGCAGTGCCCAGGAGTTTGATTCCCGACCGTGCCATGCCAGCCCCACCACCAGGCACGCTGAGAGGGCAACTGAGACTGGGCACACCTGTAATCCAGCTCTTGGGAGGCTGTAGATAGGCAGATCAGTATGAGTCTGACCTATGAGGTGAGACCCTGAATACCCTGTAGACCCTTTCCTAAAATAAAAATAAAAAAGTATAAATTAGAATTAAAAAAGAAAAAATTACAAGTGATGCAGATTTTTTTTTTTTTTTTTTTTTTTTGGAACCAGGGTTTGAATTCAGGCCCTTGCACTTGCCAGGAAAGTGCTTATTCCACTGAGCCATCTCCCTGGCCCATGATGCAGAATTTCACTTAACAAAGTAATATGAATTTCACAGTATTTGTTGTAATACATAGTGTTGTCATCCAGCCAGTTATTGATATTACCAGATATATGCATGTAAAATTGGAAGAAGAAAAAGAAAAAGAAATATACAGGAAATTAAGAAGAGAAAAAATACATACAATTGAAAAAAGGACACAAAACAAATTAAGTATTATCTGCTCTTTTTCTGAATGAGATCTTAACAGGCTGCAGATTACTCAGGGGGCAAAAGGCCACCCCAAGAAGATGCCCTCTCCCACTCTGTTTGCCAGGGACTGTACTGTCCAGAGGCTTTCTGGACCAGGTTAGTGCTGCTGCTGGTGCAGAAATGAAAAGCTGCATTTCATCACCAACAATAGCAGTTTGTCTGCTATATGGAAAGCATATCATTAGTTGCTCCTGGACAGTCTTAAGACAAAACAAATCTAGCTTTTATTCTGTGACACATTGACCCCCCCTCTTTTGGTGAGAATGTGAATACAGAGTTATTCCTTATTTTTTTTTTTATTTTTTATTGAAGAACAAGTAGCAACGAGACAGTTCCAAATCAAATCAGTAGGACAGGTTCAACAATTTATACATTGCACATTGTTCTCGTATTGGCCTTCTGTTGTGCAAGGTGCATACATGACACTCCATGCACAAATACTACACATTGACCCTTCATGGCCACTCATTACTGATAAGGTGGGTGCCTCCTTACCCTGCTCGAAAGGTAGATACATTAAGAAACCACTAAGGAGAAGCCTTCCAGGAGTTAATGGTCCTCTTTTCTTTCTCCCTTCCACCACTTCTTTCTTCATTCCTTCCAAGTCTGTACATGATAGTTTCAAACAGTGATGATTTACTCCTAGGATGAAGCACACTTTTTTTTTTTTCTTATTTAAGCTTAATTCTAGAGATGTTTCTTGGATGCTTGATGTTGTAGAGCAGTGATGGTGAAGCTTTCAGAGATGGAGTGCCCCAAATGAAACTCCAAACCATTCATTTATTGCAAAGTGTCAATGCTGCAGTTAAACCTGAATACTGAGGTTTTAGCTTAGAAAACAACAACACACATACTTCCTTTGTCTGCCAAAAGAGAGGGATCTGCATGTACACTGTGGCATGCATGCCCTGTGTTTGCCACCATTGTATCGGAGCATTAGAAGTCAAGCTGTTCTGTGCAGGCAGACAGGGCAGCGGGTGAGGGGTGAGTGTGAACTTTGAAGTCAGGCAGACCTCTGCTGACCTATCTGTTAACTCCTGTTTCTTCAGAAAGCTCAGCTTTTAGGGGTTGGCGAGATAGTTCAGCAGACTAAAGCACTTGCTTAGGCAAGCTTAGGCAAGCTCAGGGGCTGCAGTTCGATCCCTGGCACCAACATGTGGCGATAGCCCTGCCCTCAGGGCAGGCTGGGCTAGAGTCTGGGCATGGTGGTGCACACCTATAATCCCAGTGCTGAGGAGCCTGAAAGCAGGAGGATCATCATGAGTCCAAACTGTGTAGTGAGACCCTGCAACAATCAAATACATAAAAAAAAAGAAAGCTCAGCTTTCAGATATAGAAATGAGTGTAAAAGAAGTGTTACAATAGCACTTAGAGTTTAGTATCTCAATACTTGATGGAAAATACATGTTCCATGTTATACATACTATGTCTGATATTTAGACAAATAGTGTAGGTTAACTGAACTGCGTATGTTGCAGGGTAATAATAAGCTTCTCTTTTGGAGGGGTAACAACCTAAGTTTGCAGACCAAAAATTGGAGAAAAATAAAGGCTATAAGGTCAGCCAACATTTTGGCCCTAGCCTTTCAAGGTCAGTGAAGACTCAGGATATAGGAGAACCTGTACTGTAACATCATGGAACTCAGTTGTGCTCCAAATTATCTGACCAAGGAGATTATGGGGCCACAGAAGAATGTGATTGATGATATATAGTGTGCCTAAGGAGAGTCACATGGAGAGAAAACTTTCTCTCAGGCTTCCACAGAGAGCAAACTGGTCAAGCAATGGCTGTGACTCATCCACAAAGCTGACACTGACAAGGGAATCTACAAAGTATGGTACAGGGTTACAGGATAAACCCTGAGGCTACCTGACTGACCTTATCTGATACAAAAGTTACAGTTTTTGTTATATAGGTCTTGCTTTAACTCAGTCTTAACCATCCAGCAGAAAAGTATAAAAATGGAGGTATATAAAGTCAACAACTTCTGTGGATAACGCACTTCTATTGTGGGCTGCTGATCTGTGTTGGATTGTTGTAGAAAAAAATATATATGTATATATAAATTAGCTATCCTTGTTTTGAAAATCTGTAACATATGTATTGCTGTATGTTGCCTTGTTTATGTCATTGTTTCTATTTGTTTTTGCTTCTATTTTTCACTCTTCAAGTTAAAGTACAAATAAATAAATAAATAAAAGAAAAAATAGCATTCAATGTTAATATAGATGGGATTGTCATAACAATAAGGAGTCACTATTGTTAATTTGGAGAGGGGATACAAAAATGATTAGGACAGGGTAGTGTAGTGGCACCTTTTTATTTTTATATTTGTGCATGTTTGCAGGACTAGGATTGTATTTATTTTGGGGAGCTGATACATGTACATAACACATACTAATTCTTTTTACTTCTCCCTCTCTTCCCTTTCCTTTCCTGCCATCTCTTGGTCCTCTTTACATTTGCAAATGATCTACCTTCCTACTTCCTATATTTATCTTTTATTCTGCTCTTTATTTGCCCTGTGAGTTTCTCATGTAACAGAAACCATGCAGTTTTTAAGCTTGTATGTCTGATTAGTTCACCTAACATTATGGTCTCAAGGTGCATCTATTTCTGTACAAATGACTCAAGTTTATCCTCCTCATAGCAGAGTAGTACTCCATTATATATAAATGACATATTTTCTCTATCCCTTCATTTGTCGATGGGCTTAGAGGTTACTTCCAAGACTTAGTTACTACAAGCTATGCTGCTATAAATGTGGCCATAGCTTAGTGATTCTTTTTTATGTATTTAATACAGGGTCTACAGGGGCTCACTACATAGATCAGAATCATAGTGATTCTCCTGTTTCCAGCCTCCCAATAGCTGGAATTCTAGGCACCTGGCATCACGCCCAGTCTTAATTGCCCTCCCAGCACACCCTGGGGATGGGACCAGCACCTTACCCCGAGGATTGAACCCCGGCCACTGTGCTCTGCCTAAGCAGGTGCTTTAGTCAGCTGAGCTATCTGGCTGGCCCAGCTCAGTGATTCTTAGTAAGAAATGACTTTGACTCCCCAGGATCAATTGACAGTGTCTGGAGACTGTCACAATTGTCACTTGTCATAACTGCATAGTGGTCCTACTCACATTTAGCTGGTAGAGGCTATGGATGCTGCTAAATCATTCTGTGTTATACCTTACCCCCAGGCCCAGCAAAAATCTTTTCCAGCCAGGAAAAGCTTTGTGATAGTAGGGATTAAATCCGGGACCTATTTGAGACACACTTCTATGTCTTTGTTTATACAATTTTCTTAGCTTGGGCCAGCCAGATAGCTCAGTGGACTAAAGCACCTGCTTAGGCAGAGAACAGCAACTTGGGTTTGATCCCCAGCATGACATGTTGGCCCTGCCCCTGGGTTGGGCTGAGCTGTGATTGAGGCTGGACATGGTGGCGTACACCTGTAATCCCAGCACTTGGGAGGCTGAAAACAGGAGAATCTGATCTATGTCATGAGACCCTATAAACCCTGTACGCCCTATACTAAATACATTTAAAAAATAACTTCCTCAGCTCAATGGCCATTTTTCTGCTCATCAAAATCCTTTGAGACACAGCTCAAATATGCAGATAGCTCCATGGACATAAGAACTAAATGTTTAATCCAAAGAGGCCAGAGCTAGGGAGATAGCTCAGTAGAATGAGGGCTTCCCTGGCAAGTGCAAGGGCCTGAGATCAATCCCTGGTTCCGGAAAAAAAAAATAGAAAAAAAGAAAGAGAGGCTTTTTATTTTCTTCACACATAAATATGGAAATATTATGTTCTATAAACATATACTAATAAAAATAAAATATTCTGAGCTGATGTAGGAATTCAACATAGTCATCAGAGGCCTATTCTCCTGTCTTCTTTCTATTCTACCATCCTGAGCACATGGCCACCACAAGGGTATTGTGTGCCTTTGAAGGACAAAACAAAGTCATGACTTTTTCTGAAAAAAAAAAAAAAAAAAACCAGCCCCTTTGAAGAGCAGAACTTTACTACTCTCCCTTTCATACAGTTGACCAGCCAACTGGCAAATGAGACTGAAAAGCTTAGTTCTCTCATTAGGGACATTGTTTCAACTACTATTACTAAAGGGGAAACATTTTAAAAACATGGCCCTGAGTGGACAACCAGACAGCTGTGCTTAAATTTTACAAGCTCACTTCCTGTTTATATAAAACATATGATGCACATTAACCACATCCTTCACTAGACAGCAGTGGTACCAGGGATTAATCCCAAGTGCTGGGATTACAGGTGCACGCCACCATGTCCAGTCTCAGTGACAGCTCAGCCCACCCCACGGGCAGGGCTGACATGTCATGCTGGGGATCAAATCCCAGTCGCTGTTCTCTGCCTAACCAGGTGCTTTAATCTGCTGAGCTATCTGGCTGACCCAAGTTAAGGAAATTGTATAAACAAAGATACAGAAGTGTATCTCAAATAGGTCCTGGATTTAATCCCTACTGCCACAAAAATATCCCATGGTATGATTTGTTCATTAAATACTATGATACTTTCCAAAGGAAGAAAGTTCTCCAAAGTCTCCACATCCCCAAGAAGAGTTTTAGAAAGAAAATAGGATCAGTACATCAGGTGAAGACCAGCACTCTCCCCTTTCTTACCTATTTCATTTTATTGGCCACAGTTGGGTGAACACTGACCTTTCATTTTTCTCCCTGAGTAATCTGTCCCAGAGTCAGTTAATCTTTTCCTTTATATTTCTTACATTGGTTGTCATGACATGATGTGTGAAATGTGGAGCTGAGATTATACGGAAATTGCCTTGGGTAGAAATCTTTGCCATATCAGGCCTGCCCGGTGCCCAGCTCTACCTGATTCCTAGTCCCCTGTCCTCTGCTTCTGTTCATAGTTTGTTAATATTTCAGGTATAGCCAGTAACAGTGGAATTTCTGTGGTGAAGGGAAGAGTTGAAAAGAGGAGAAGAGTATAGAGAGGAATATTTGGGGGCTGTGCCTGGGAAAGCACTTTGAGAAGAAGAATGCCATTACGCCGGGCGTGGTGGCGCATGCCTGTAATCCCAGCACTCGGGAGGCTGAGGCAGGAGGATTGTTGTGAGTTCGAGACCAGCCTGAGCTACGAAGTGAGCTTAAGGCCATCCTGAACTGCATAGCGAGACCCTGTCTCAAAAAGACAAAAAAAAAAAAAAAAAAAAAAAAAAAAAAAAAAAAAAGAAGAATGCCATTACCACCTTGCTTCTATGTTATGATACTAAAAAGAGCTAGTATTTTGAGGAAGTTCAGATAAAATCTTTCAGGTGATTGTAACTATTTTGTCATTATCTTTTCAACATTTAAATAACTAGTCAGAGAAAAATATTTCTCTATAAATTAAATTAGGTAATAACTTAAAATAATTTCAGAAATAATGTGTTGCCATAATTCTTCAAACTCTTGGACTTTGGGCTGGCCAGACAACTCAGTGGATTAAAGTGCCTTCTTAGGCAGTCACAGGGGCCAGGGGTTCAATCCCTGGGCTTTCATGCCAGCCACCCCCCCCCAGGGTATGCTAAGACTTCAGTTGAGTCTGAGTGTGGTGGCGCATGCCTGTAATCCTAGGGCTTGGGAGGCTGAAAAACAGGAAGGATCACTCTGAGACCAATCTGTGTAGTGAGACCCTGTACTAAATACATAAAACAAAAACCACTCTGGGACCAAAATTTCATTTGAAAATCTACCCAAGAACTATAAACTGTCTCCCCAGAAAAGTGCACAGATATGCATAATCCTTCCAAGAAAACGTTATTCTAGTGGTTTTGAGTATTCCTTACAAGGAGAGACACGTCTTTGTTGCAAAAGATGCTGGACTGGCTTGTATCTAGATGTCCCCCCAAAGCCTCATGTCACCATGGTGAGGTATTTTGGAGGTGGCTGATCTGGAGTATGTGATGATGAGACCAAGGATGTGATGGTAGGATTAAGAGCGTGAATGATACCTGCCCTATATGTGGGTAGCCTGGATAAAGATCTCAGGGACAGAAAGAGAGCTGCGGTTTGTTGGTTTGCTGTGTGCTGCCTTCTGCCTGCCCCGCTTTGCCGTGAACAGTTTCTCTGCAATGCCACCCTGCTTTGGAGCCCAGCCGCCTGTGAAGTGAAACCTCTACAAACTCTGTGCTCAATAAACCTCTACTCCTTTAACTTTGGGCATTGGTTATTTTGTCCCAGCAACCAGAAAAGCAGCAAAAACAGATGTCAAAAGTGAGTTTTAACTGAAATACCAAAGTTTAATCAACATAAAATTGGAAAGCCAAACCACCAATGGCAGGTGCTTTGACAAAAGTGCCTTGAACCTGGATCCATGAATTCTTGGATCCCTCACTTGTTTGGAGACTATACAAGGATGATATTTGTGTTTAGTGAAGAGATTCCCTTGGATAGAGTTGTCACCTTGCTGTGAATACCCTCTACCCATATCCAGGTTTCTTAGATTCCTGTGTCTCTCTCACTTCTCCAAAAAGGGACTTACTTATGAAGGAGGAATGTTCTTATATGGCTGAAAAAAACAAAGACCAAATAAAACTAAGAAGATCAGGGATAACAAGCGACAAGAGTCAGGTCAGGATGGAGGCCAACCGTGACAAACAAGGTAAGGGGGATTTGCTGGAACTGTTTCATGTCCTACTCAGGAAGATCTCACCAAGAGAAATGGACTCTTATGGAGCACATGCCCAAGTGCTGGTGCTGCACTTGTATAAAGGAAATTATCACTGGAGACAGCAGAGTTGTAGGAAGAAGGCCCAGCAAGGACAATATGTCTTCTGCTGGCTCCTGAGAGTGAGATAGTGTCTACCAAACTTGCTTTCTTTCCTTGCTGCGTTCAGAGGAGCAGCAGGGAGAGAAGAAGTAGGTGAGGCCAGAAGAGGGAGCATAGTCACCCACATTCTTGGCTTCAAACTCAGACCTCTGCATGGGAAAAAATGGAGAATAAATGGACAAATGGCTTAATGTAGACTACAATGTTGATTACTATGGATCGAGATAGTGTTTCTGTGTTTTTTTTTTTTTTTGAACATTTTTCCGATTTTTGGAGTTTTTCTAATCATATTTTTAAAAATCTTATTTATTTATTTGGCATAGGGAATCATTGTGCAGCTTGGACTCATGATCCTCCTGTCTAAGCCTGCCCAATACTTGGCTCACAGGTCTGTGCCACTATGCCTGGTTTCCGTGGCTGGCATGGTGTGTGGTACAGGGGATAAACTGGGTCCTTGTGCTTGCCAGGCAGGCGCTTAGACCACCGAGCTATCACCCCCGCCCTTTAATTATATGTTGACAAATTATACTTGTATATATTTTTGGGCTACAGAGTGAATATTATAATTGTTTTCTTTTTCTTAATATATGTTTGGAGTACATAATGTTTATATACCTTGTGTGGAGTTATTATACGTACTTAATACATGTTAAATCCTTTTCATCCTCTTTTGCTTTCTTCCGTCCCTCTTTGTGGAAAAACTAACTCAGGTTAATTGGAGAAGGTACTTTTGGCTTTGAGAGGGTAAAGGCCTGATCTTGCCTCAGAGCAGCCATGAGGTGCATGGCATCTGGCCAAGTTTCTACTCAGGGCTAGGATTCCCACACATTCCTTTTTCCATTATATGTAAAGGACACAAAAATAAATTTGCATTTGGACTACACCTTATGAGTCATGCAGTTGTATTTTATACCCAGGATGAAAGCAGCATGACAAGCTGCCCTTGAGTTTAACGTAGAAAATACTCTGACTAATAAACAGGAAGATTATTAAATGTCAGAGAAACTAGCAGGGTCAAGTTTGAGAAAAAGAGAGAAGGCTTTATAAGAGGTGCAACATGAAGATGTGAGGCCCATTTATGGTTCAAAATTTCAAGACAACTGCAGCAGAACATTTAACCAGGTTTCCTAGGCTGGGTATTTTCCCAAGTTCCATGTCGTGGCTGGGATGCTCCACCAGGCACCTCTTGATTAGGGGCTCTCTGTAGGAGTTCTAGCCTTTCAGTCTGCCCTTCTAAGCTTTCCTCTGAAGTCTTGGGGCAGTCACCCAGCCCCCCTAACTCTCGCATTCTGTGCACCCACAAGCTCAGCAGATCTAGAAGCCAAAGTCTGCTGCTAGCATAAGCTGTTCCTGGGCCTACTTAAGCCATAACTGGCCACTGAGCACTTTGCTGCTTGGAAGCAGGGAAACTAGTCCTACGCGGCCTTGGGCAGGGAGCTCTCTGGGGCCCTTTCTGCCCTGGGACATCTCTGGGCCTGAGATGTTAGTGTTGGCTTTGAAGATTTCTGAGATGCCCTTGCGGTTTTTTCCAAGTTTTTCTATAAAAAGTATTTGGCTACGTTGTAACTGAACTAATCTCTTTAACATTCTCACCCTTACACACTTTTCCTTCATTCCTTCCTGGGCCAGCCACAGACGTTCCAGATCTTTCCCTCCTTTTCCTTTTGCTTTTATGTCTCACTATAAAGCTGACTAAAGATGGTGAATCATACCTGAGCTACAGCTGAATGTTTTGCTTTTTGAAATTTCTCCCATTAAGTGAATGAGTCTATCATTTTCAATTTTGGTTTTCTAAAAGTTTTGGGGGATGCACATAGCATATCCAAGTTCTTTACCAGTTTTACAAGGCTGACTTCTCACTTCTACTTATATTGGAGATGAGCTCCGTAGGCTCCTCCTTTTATAGGCTGTCATCAGAACCACCACCAACATTCCATGTGTAGCACTCTGGCCTTTTCCTATCCTGCTCCTCCAAATTCTTCTAGCCTCTGCCCATCACTCAGTTCCAAAGTTGGATCTGCATTTTCAGGTCTGGTTAGAGTAACAACCCCACTCCTCGGCACCAACTTTCTGTATTGTCTGTTTTCGGGAACTTCATAAAGAAAAGAGCATTATTCAGGTCACAGTCCTGAGACTTTAAGGGTGTGGCACTGGCATTAGCATGGTTAACCTCATGACGGAAAATCGGAGGGCTGTGTGGTGCAGTGAAAAGCTGGACCACAAGACAAGGAGAAACCAGGGGTCATGCTCAGGGATGTGTAACAAATTACTCTCAAAAACATGCTCAGGATCCCCAGAGAATTACCTTCATCCTTTCTGAGGATGACCAGTGACCTGTGGACCTCTCACCAGGCTCCCCTTCTTACAGGTCTCACATGTCTACACTGCTTCACTAAGGACTAAGCTTCAACACATGGACACTACAAGCATTGTCTCCAAAAGAATTCAGTCATTTCCCAAACATAACGTCAAGCATGGGCATTGTGTGGCTGCATGGCTTTCAGGTCCTTGCAGCTATCTTGGGGCAAGCAACAAATATCAGAAGAGGCAGGGACCCTGCTAGTGGTCTGGTTAATGAAAGGCATGGGACACAAGGCCTGAGTAGTGCCGACTACTTAGAATGAAATACTGTAAATATGGTCCCCTCTCTATGATCCTGAAAATCCGCAGCAAATCACAAACTCCCCATAGGCCTATGGGAACGAGTTTCTTCTGGAGTCTGGTGAATGGGCTGGTGTGGAGCCGAAATTGGGAGTTAGCAAACAACTTGCCTTCTGTGACAAGAAATTTCCCTAAGTCATATAGTATCAAGGGACTGTTTTATTAGTTATGCAGCACATTTCATGATATTTTTTTTCTGTTGCACAGAATCGGCAACTAGGGAGCTAGTCTGAAGGGAGGCAATAAATACCTAGCAGTATGAATAAAATCATGAATAGTGGGAATAAGAACCTTCTTCATAGTTTGCCAAAAGTGGCGGAGCCACAGCAGCCCTGCCTTGACCCATGCGCTTCCCACAGGTGTAGTTAAAGGAGTTTGGCCTGCGGAGGGCCCTGCTGCCCCTGGGTCTTCTGCTAGGGGCTAAGCGCCATGGTCTAAGCCTTGGTGAGGAAGCCGGGGGGGGGGGGCAGCCTGCAGACCTTCCCATAATGTGGCCAGGAAGTCTGCGTTTCCTATACATCAAGTGGCTCCTGGGAAGGTAGCTATCTTGCTTTAAGCCTTTGTCTCTGGCTATGAGGAGTGCAGGGGTAATGAGGGTAGTGGGAAGAGGTCAAGTAGCATCAAGTAGAGGAGATATAGGTCTCTGTAAATGCTTCCTGAAGGTCTGATTTGTGGAAGTAGCAATTTTATATAGAAAGGATGAGACAGCTACTCTTGACATTGTGTTCCCTATCCTTTCTTATCCACCCAAGCAGCTTGGAGAATATAGGAGCACTTGCTGTCCAGGGGCTTGCTATGTGCTCTCCTACCATTCCATCCCTGGGGTGAGGCATAGAGGAAGAGCAGAACTTGCTCTTTTTCTACTTCAGATCCTCCCAGCTTCCAGTCCAGCCAGAGATGGAGGAGGGGATACTTTGCATCGGATATGAGGTTGGCTTCTTCAACTAGCCTTGACAGAGTTTTTTAATATCAAAAAGTGACCAGGGAAGTTTTGGAATCTGTCCAGGGTATCATTAAGGGATCTCTACCCAGCAGGAATGGGAGATTCACATGGCCCAGTAGGGAGCATGAGGGGAGAAAAATAAAACCATTTCCTGTGTGCCCCTGTGGAGTGGAGACTTCAGTAAACCACTGATTAAGGTCCTCATATACTTAGAACTAAAGTCAAATCAGTATGCATTTATATTGTGGTGTACAGAATTGTAAAGTTTTGAAGAGTGGTAAGAATTTTTTTTCTTCAAGTCAAAACCCTGAAATGTTACATAAAAGAGAAAGAGGCACATTAGAAGTGAACTTGTAGATGTAGATAGAGAAGACCAGAAGTGGCAACTAATAGTTGCTTTTCTTCTTTTATCTCCTTAAAATGTAAGTTTCCTTCATTTGTAATATTATGCAAAGAGATGTCAGGTTTTATATTTCAGCCTATTAGATTCCAAGACTGAAAATCTAACAATGAAAATGAAAAAGTTGGTGTTTACACTTTTAAGTTATTTGTCACCTTTGTTTACTTACTTCTCAATCATGGTATTACAGTAAATTTTAATTTTCATCATATTTGTCTGATTACTCATCTATTTAATGTTTTAACTAAGTATAACTGTGTCCATGACTTTTTTTTTTTTTTTTGGCAGAACTGGGGATTGAACTCAGACCCTTGCACTTGCCAGGGAAGTGCGTATTCCACTGAGCCATCTCCCCAGCCCACCATGACTTTTATACAAGGTAGTGATGTAGCTTCTGCCTCTGCCTCTCCCTTTGCCTGCCTGTCTCTGTCTCTCTGTCTCTGTCTCTGTCTCTTTTTCTCTCCTCTCTCTCCATTACCAGAAACTTAAGTATTTACAATGCTCTTTTTTATTGAAACAAAGATTATTTTTAACTTTAAATTACAAATATTTAAATTATGTTGTATAACTTGGACTGACAAGGAAAAATTGTGATCCATGATACATAATCCATCAAGGGTCCTGCTGTTCCTTCTCGTCTTTGCTGTACAGTTGCCTGTGGATCCCAGGCCACAGGTTCATGTCATTATTAAGGCCAGGCTTCAGATTTCTCACTTTTCTTGTTTTACTTCTGCATCATCTATTTTCTTAAACACTGGTCTCCTAAAATGTAAGCAGAACAAAATGTTTTCATTCATCAGAATATTGGTGTGCAAAAGCATATAAAAACATGATCCATAATTTTATTACCTTGTACAGGAGATGAATGAGATATTGATGTGGTGCTGAATTTGTTCAAAACCTTACCACTGATTCACCTCTTATCCACTCCCATACCACTCCCAGCTGGTTAGTTGCCCAATTCTACCTCTGTGTAATATCCCCAGACTGTGGCAAATGATAGGGATTTTCCATCTCCTGATGAATAACGTCCCATGTCCCCATGTAGGCCATGCCTGTCTGTACTCTGGGTCTCCTCTGCCTGTTTTGTCCTCAGTCCCCTCTTCTTCCCATACTATATTTGCTCTTAGCTTTCTGGTTTACTTTGCTTTTGTGCCAATGAGCACATGCCTCTTTTTGCCTAGAAATGACCTCTCTCCTCCCCTGGGTTCTGAGTATGCAGACTACATCTTACATCTGCCTTTCCTCATATGGCTCAGGAAATGTCCCTTGCTTCTCTACAGGGCCTTATTTGTGTCTTTCCTATAATTTCATTTAATCAAATACTGAGGGCTTACTTTGTGGCAGACACAGTCCTAGGCACTATAGATATGGCAATAGACAGAAAGTATAGGATTTTTAATACTGAAATCTATGAAGATGATTGACTCTTGGGCCAGCCTGAGAGTTCAGTGGACTAAAGTGCCTGCTTGGGCTGATGCAGTGGCCTGGGTTTAATGCCTGGCGTGCTGTGCCAGCCTCGCCTTCAGGGCTCACTGAGATGGCAACTGAGACTGGGCGTGGTGGTGTGTGCCTGGAATCACAGCACTTGGGAGGCTGAAGACAAGAGAATCAATATGAGTCTGATCTATGTAGTGAGACCCCATAAACCCTGTAGGCCCTGTCCTAAATAAAAAAAAGAAAGAAAAGAAAAAGAAAATGATTGACTCTGTACATAAGTCAGATGGTGATAAGTGCCATTGGGAAGAAATCAGCCAGAGTATTCTGAGGTGGTCTGTCTGGAAAGGCGACGCAGCTTGCTGTGTGGCTTTCTTCCCACCTTAATGAAAGCACTACATTTTACTTTGTATACAGAACCTTTTTTAAAACCATATATTCTGTACTGAAAGGTAATATTACTGAAAAAAAATCTTTTGTTGTAACTTATACTCCGATTTATACATAATGGATAATCAATACTTATTAATATAATGATATTACTTTATAAAATGAGATCCAGCAAAAAGGAAAAAAAAAAAAAAACAAAACACCTTACATTAAAAAGGGAAAAAGAATCAATCCATCTTTGAGATCCGGCTTATGGAGATGTTGCGTTTGGGTTTGAGGACAGCTCTCTCATGTGGGTCTTTTTAAGGTTGGAGGGGGCAGATGTCAGGTAACGCATTTGGCTTATGAGGCTGGTGCTCGTGGGTGGCTTTGGGAACCCGTGTCTTTACTATGTGCCTCTAGCCATGCTGAGAGTACTCGGCCTTCCCAGTTCTTGTTTTCCAGGTCTTTATGTCCCTGTCTTCATCTTTCTCCTCTGGAGAAACTTGCTTTCTCGAAACTTACTTTGAAATAAATAAGTAAATCCTTTCATTAAGTTTCTGGATGATGCTATATTGCAGCCTGTGTACTTCAACTAATTCTCAAATATTTACCTTGCTTGTTTTCACCAGGATTCTACATTTCTTGGCTCTGGCAGGCCACGCAGTGGAGTAACTCACCGGCAGACAGGGAGTGTGTGGATCGTCTAAACAAACTGCTCAGTGTCTTCGAGACACTTTGGGCTGTTGTCATTCGCCCAAACCTTTGGGGAAGGTTAGGAATGTGTCTGGAGATGCTCGCCTCCATATTTCTTCCAAATCTCAGAGGCAGGTTGACCGAACCCCCAGGGCTTCTTTCTTCTTCTGTGATCCTCCCAAATCTCAGTGGCAGGTTGGCTGCAGAGTGTGGCATTTTATTGACTGCGGGTGTACTCATCTTAATGACATTTTTGGGTCCCCACTCTTTTAATTCTTGAAAACTGAAACTTCTTTCCTTTTCTCCTTTTGGGGCTCCTCCAGGCTATAATTAGAAGTGACCAGTAAAATAATATATTATTGTTATAAGCCATAGATTTAAACTCCACATTAACTTAAGCCCAGACTTTATTCTGCAGAATTGTTAAAACTATAAACAAAGTTTGTGTTCTTCTATGCAAGACTTTTTAATAAATAATTTGTATTAAGCTTCTTAAAGCAATCTAATCTCTTTGTCCCTAGACTATTGTAAGAAAACTATAAAATATTAATAAAATATATGTAGTAAATATAGCAATGTGTTTGAGCAGCAGGAATATAATGAGGCACTGAAATGAGGCAAAGTTTATTTCAGAGCAATTATTCTCTTTCAGTTTCTTGATTCATGTTGGTTATGAAATATTGTGTATATATTTATATATATTTAGTTTTATTCTAAGTAGAAAAAAATAAAAGTTTCAAAACAAAATAATAGGAGAGTAACATTGCATATTGTCATCTTTCAATTAGTTACTCAGAATATGGGATGTAGATATTTAATTGTCCAAACAATATTAGCACAAGTTGACTTTGGAGAAACCTCCCATTTCCTTTCCATATTTTGCATCCTCCTCCTCCCCTGAAAGGCCAAGTGGTACATGGGAACATGATAAATTAAAAATAGAGATACTAGCAGATTTTAGGGGCTCATTGTAGGAGGCTTCATCTTTAGTATTCCACCCTAAAAAGTCTCAAGAACCCAATTTTATTTTATTAGAATATAAATTACATTTTAGGAAAGAACGGATTGGTTTGTGGATTACTACCACAGAAACATACCAATCTTAGAGGAACCAGTTCAAATTAAATATTTAATTAGTTTTAGTTTTACTCTAAAATTTGTCCTTATAAACATTTTTAAATAATTGTTTTCTGATTATGAATAAAATGAGTCATACATACTCATGACTTCTAGCAAACTTGGAAAAGTTATAAACATAATGAACAAAATAACATGGAATTCTATCATCTTGGAATAGATAAAATGTTAGCTTAGATAAAGATTTATCACAAACTTACCAGCTTGTAACTGCTAGGTAGAAAATGTAAATGCTGTGATAACTGGTGCCTTAAGACAATTCAAATCCAGCTAAAATATATCTACATCTTATATCTACAACTATTTATTCCACGTATGCAGTTCTGAGTCAGCTGAAGATGTATTAATGTGCTTTATGCTTGGTAATTATAACAGTGAAAGTAGCAGACTCTGTCATTTGAGAGGACAGGCTGTTTGCTGTTGTGATAAGTAATATGAGATGACAGGAAGGCTGAAGTTTGAGTGCAACCAAAACAAAACAAGAACCAAAAGTAGAAAAACAGTCTAACTTATTCCTTACTCTTTAAAAAGCGTGAGGTCCAGAACAAATATTACCTATATAATGCTGGTCATATTAGAATTAAAAACTTACCTCAGAACATTTGTCATAATTTTCTTTGCTGTGACGATGTACCATTGTTAATTCATCTGCACAGAAAATATGTGATGTTAACAAGATTGAAGTGGCCAAAATCAATAAAATGAATCTTTTCGATGAAATAATTTTCATTTTGTCCAAATCTAAAATTAAGTTAGTACGTGGAGCCCAGGTTCTTTCAGGAAAGGAAATCACGGTGTTTTTATACTGTCCAGAATCAAAAAAAGTTTCCTGTAACAATGAAATCAATTCCACACATTTTATTTACTAATATTAATTAGAGTGTGTAACTAAAATATGCATGTAAGGAATGTGCATTTGTGTTTGTAAAGTCATTAATTTTAAAAATAATTTCCCTCATTATGAAAGCTCTTCTAATTAGGTAAGGTTGAGGCAATTAAGATTCCGAACAGGATGCTTCATTTCACTGAGCTTAAGCAAAAAATATTTTGTTTTATTATTTCTGTCAGTTGTGGAAGAAAGGAAGAAGAAAGGATTTCTTACAAGCTAGCTACAGTTTTAAAATCCACACAAAAGAATTAGGCACACCGTTTTCAAAATGTCAAACAAAATTAAGAATATGAAAAGAATTGTAAGTCATACAATACTCCAATAACATACCACAGATTAATTTTTCATGAAATACTGTTTGGTTATTGAAAAGCTTCCGGAGTAAATGTCAGCTGTAACGTGAAGAATGAGCGGAAGAGCAAATATGCAGTAGGCATTTTGACAAACTGGCGGGCTCAGGTGAAGCTGGAAGCAGTCAAGCCCTTTGCATTTGCCCATGGGCCTCATTTAGTAAATCAACATGTATCACCCTGGTTTCATTTCTGTCAATTTACCACATCCTACCTTCCTGCGGAAGTCCTAAGAACTCTCTCGCGAAGGCCAGGTAGGTGATACCTATGCTAATTTTGTTGCTCCCACAGCCCATATTATTTAGGTAATCTCGCTTTGCCACAAACACGCTGACATGGAGGTAGTAAAAGAGAATTTATAAAAATAAATGTGTATTTACTGAAATGCCATAGCCGGGCTCTTTCAGAGCAGTTGACTGGTATTCTTAAAGCCCTGCCTTATCACTAGACTGCTTGGAGTCTGGAAAAACATCCCTTGGTCCCAATGGTTCTCTTAATCCTCTCAGGTGAAGAAATATTTCGCTTTCGGCTTTCGGCTAGGAGGAGGCTAAGGTGCGACTTTCTTCAGTCGTCCCCAGTCCTGGTTCATCCGACACCAGCCACCTCCAGCATGCCGCCCAAGTTCGACCCAAACGAGATCAAAGTTGTGTACCTACCTGAGGTGCCCCGGTGGTGAAGTCGGTGCCACATCTGCCCTGGCCCCCAAGATTGGTCCCTTGGTTCTGTCTCCAAAAAAAGTGGGGGATGACATCGTCAAGGCAACTGGTGACTGGAAGGGCCTGCGGATTACCGTGAAACTGACCATTCAGAACAGGCAGGCTCAGACTGAGGGGGTGCCTTCTGCCTCTGCCCTGATCATCAGAGCCCTCAAGAAGCCGCCAAGAGACAGAAAGAAGCAGAAAAACATTAAACACAGCAGAAATACCACTTTTGATGAGATTGTCAACATTGCCTGACAGATGTGGCACGGGACTTTAGCCAGAGAACTTTCCAGAACTATTAAGAAAATCCTGGTGACTGCCCAGCCTGTGGGCTGCAACGTAGACAGCCGGCACCCACATGACATCATAGATGATATCAACAACGGTGTGGTCGAGTGCCCAGCTAGCTAAGGAGCATAAGAAAATACATCAATAAAGAAAGAAAAAAAAAAAAAATTTCATGGATTTCCAACACTCCAGCTGCTTATGTACGAAAACATTTGTGTACATAATAGTCACAGCATTGCTCTGTGGTGTTAAGAACTGTACACCCCTTATCTGTCTCACTAACCATCCTTATGTCATTCAGAATGCAAGATGGCAGAAGTAAAGACCACTCTAGGGTCGGCCAGAAAGTTGAAAAACAGTGGGTGAACTCTTGGGATGCTTTCAAATTGCACTTGCCTGTGACCTCTCTTAAAGCAGCCAACTTCATTGGCCTCATTTGTTTTGGTCTATGGTAGCCAAGAATCCCCACAGTAGGAGGCAATTAATTTAATTCATAGCCTAGTGTTAATTTTGTAATGCTGTTATTGGATTATTTGGGTTTAATTTCCCTGAGGATTTAATATACTTCTTTTCCAAATTGTTCTTATGCAAACTGCTGATGGAACTGCCTTTTTTGTGGTCAGTAGATCCAAACTTTTGAGAAATGGATAAAGCAAGGGGCAAATTTTGTGGACCAAGTTCACACCCTAGAAAAAGCAGAAGGTATCAGTTTAGGTCTCTTTCAAAATTTTGTTTATATCTAGTTACCCTTTTCTTCTCTTTTTTTGTACTGGGGATTGAACTCGAGACCTTGAGCTTACCAGACAGGTACCTATGCCACTGAGCTATCTTCCCAGCACCCTTTTCAAATAACATAGAACTTAAGTATTTCACCAGTTTCGGTGTGCCACTCAGCACTCTTGGCATTTCTGTCAGAGTTTTTCTGATTCTAGTAAAAATCCAAGGTAGTCCATATGAATAATTGCTCTCCTGCCTCCACCAGGCTATCTTCAAGTTTGAAGTGCCATCATAATGACCTTTTTCCAACTATATCTTCATTTAGCTTTGAAAATATTAGCAGATATGGAACAAAATTGCTTAACATACATGAAGTGACCATGAGTCCTTTGGTGAGATGTGCTTTTGGGCTTCTTGATGACATGTAAACATACAAACAAACACAACATCCTTCCTTCCCTCCCTGTCTCCCTCCCTGTCTCTCTCTCTTTTTCTTTTGTGGCAAGGTCTTACTATGTAGTTCAGGCTGACCTTCAACTCACTGGTCTTGAACTTGTAACAATCCTCCTGCCTCAGACTCCTGAGTACTGGGATTATAGCTGTGTGCCACCACACCTGGCCTGTACTATATTTCTGACTTGTGGCATTTATATGTATGCTAAACTTTTTTTTTTAAGGGCTTAGAACTTATAGCTAAGTCTCTTTTCAACTTGACCATGTTTGAGCTTTAGGCCACCAAATACTCAGCTTCCTATCAGAAAATGCTGTTTGGATTCCTATACGCGTTCTCCTAAATCCATTATATCCAATTAAAATTTATCTTTTGAATACCTATTTTTTTCTTATATTTCTCATTTCAATGAATAGTATTGCATCAGTCAGGGTCCAATCAGTAATAGTAATTTGATCAAGGAATAATTCATGTAAATAATTATTGCAATAGATTAGCTTCAAAAGGATAAAGAATGCACTAGAGATGAGGTGGAATGTTCAAGAAGCTAGCAAATTGGCTGGAATTCAGACCATATTGCAGAAGTGTGGATGGGTGAGAGGTTTTCTGTGTGCTCTATGCCTGAACTTATCCACAGCCACAAGCAGAAGACCCCTTCTAGGGCCCAGACTGGAGGCTGGGCAGGAAACTCCTAGGACAACTGAGAGGCTCCTGGGGGTCTTCCAGTGAGCACACTGATGTCCCCCATAGGCAGGGCTGGCAGTTCATGTATAGGAACACAAAGAAGCAAGCGGAAAAACACTTGAGCAAGAAGCCTGTCCCTGCTGCAGTTGCCCTGTCCCTGCTGCAGTTGCCTTCTGCTGACAAAGTTTAAGTTTTCATTTGCTACAAAGGAGAAATTCTTACTGTGCCTATCTCCATGATCTCAAAGTACACGTGGAAGGCCAGACTGGAACTGACAGGCGGCACACTGGTCACTGGTCCAGTGATTCTCATGTATCCTTTCATCTAAACTTGCACCCTTGAGAGGTCCTTGGCCATTTCCTCCCCTTTCCTCCTAGGTCTTCTTCTATTGCTTGTGTATAATTATGTTGTTTCTAGTTTTGAGCTATGACAATAATAGTCAATATAGTTTTATTTTGAGGGGTGATATTGGGAATTAAACTGTGCTAAACTGTAGCCTCAGTTCTTTTATATTGAACTCACTTTGTAGCCCAGGCTTTTGCATTGTTAAATTTGAGTTATGTCTTGCTATGCTGCTCAGACTGGCCTTGAACTTTCCGCTGCTGAGCCTCAGTTTGCCAGAGTGCTAGAAGCAGCAGGCATGAGCCACCATGCCTGGCTTGCCAGCATGTTTTGAATCTTTCCCAAGAACTGTTCTAATTACTTTTTCACATTTTTAGTGTGTATATATTTATTATTTTCTTTATATTTTTACTTTTTTGTGGCACCAGGGATCAAACTTAGGACCTTGCGTTTGCCAGGTAAGCACTTATTTCACTGAGCTATCTTCCCCTCTCCCCTTTAAAAACTTTTTAAAGGATTTTTTATTCCAAAGAGAAAACGATGCAAAATTTCAAAACAAGATGGGAGAATAAAAATAGTTAATACATTGGTTATTGTTATCTTCTAAGTAGTTGCTCAGATTACAAGATATGGGCCAGGGAGATAGCTCGACAGTGTAAATGACCGCCTGACAAGTGCAAGGATCCTGGTTCAATCCCCGATACTGCATGACCAGCCTGCCTGGTGCTGAACTGGCCATTGAAACTGGACATAGTAGTGCATGCCTGTAATCCCAGTGCTGAGAAGGCTGAAACAGGAAGATCACCATGAGTCTGAACTGCATAGTGAGACCCTGTACTAAATACATAAAGTAAAAATAAATAAATAAAATTAAAATATTATAAAATATAGGCATAAAATTAATCAAAGAATATAAATAGAAACTTTTCTTTTTAATGAGCTAATACAAATTAGTATAACTATCTTAACTACCTTTATTTTTCCTTTTCCCTTCCTTCTTTTCTTCTTTTCCCTGTCCTAGTTTCTCTTTCCTTTTGAGCAGTTTCTTCCCATTTCACAATATTTATTATACATTTACTCTTATTTATTCTTTTAGCTTCTTACACTAGGGACACAATAAATGTTTACCTGAGTCTGATTTATTTTGCTGAGTATGGTTTCAAGTTGCATTCATTTACCTATAAAGGTCTTTTTTAAAATGTATTTGGTACAGAATCTCACTACACAGCTCAGGCTCCTAGTGAGCCCTCTGTTTTTAGCTTCCCCAGCACTGCAGTTACAGGTGTGCGCCACCACACCCAGACTCAGTGGCTGGCTCAGCGTCCCTGGAGGTGGGGCCGGTGTGGCATATGGTATAGGGGATTGAACCCTGGTCCCTGCCTTTGCCTAAGAAGGCACTTGGTCCACTGAGCTATCTTACTGGCCTATAAAAGTCTTTAATTTGTCCTTGATAGGCTACCATTATTCCATTGTAAAACAGTACCACGGGGCTGGGGAGATGGCTCAGTGGAATAAACGCTTCCCTGGCAAACGCAAGGATCTGAGTTCAATCCCTGGTTCTGCAAAAGAAAAAAAACAAGAACCACATCTTTTTAACCATTCTTCACTTGATGGGTATTTGGATTTAGTGGATGTTTTCAGAGTATTCCACCCAACATCATCAAAACACAAGTATGCACAAGGGGCATACTCTAAAATAGACCACATACTAGCCCACAGGACTCAGTAAATGGGAAGGAATTAAAATTACCCCATGCATATTATCTGACCACAGTGCAGTGGAATTTAAAATTAATGGCAAAAAAAATGAAAAATAAAATAAAATTATTTGCAAAAAAACCAACAAAAACTCCATAAACACATGGAAATTAAATAACACTCTCCTAAAGAACCAATGGGTCACGGATGAAATTAAGGAAGAAGTGAAACATATATATCTACAACTGAATGATAGTGCAGATACAATGTACTGGAGCTTATGGGATACAATGAAAGCAGTCCTAAGAGAGAAATTTATAGCAGTGAATTCTCACACCAAGAAAATAGAAGGAGCACAAATAAACAACTTAATGTTGTATTTCTTTTTTTTTTTAACTTTATTTATTTATTTATTTATTACAGTGTCTCACTACACAACACGGATTCTTTTTTTTGCGGGGGGGGGGGTCAGCTCAGCCCGCCCTGGGGGGAGGGGCTGGCATGGCATGTGGTGCTGGGGATCGAACCGCGGTCCCTGAGAGGCGCTTTAGACCGCTGAGCTATCTTGCCAGCCCTTAATGTTGTATTTCAGCTTCTAGAAAAAGAAGAGCAAGACAAACCCAAAGTATTTTGTGAATTAACTTATTTCTCTTACATAACAATCCACAAGCAGTACCATTTTTTTTTTTTTTTTTTTTTTTACTATGCTACAAAATGGGAAACTAAAATTCAGAAGAGGAAATGAAGTTACTTTCCCCATACATTTAAGACCAAGAAGTTTGGCCACTTGATGATGTTAGTGCATCTAATGAGGTTTGGTCTTTCTGAATGTCAAAGAGCTCTTAAATCTATTCACTATTTTGAGTTCCTACTGCAGTTACCCAGTTCATCATTTTTTCTAGGCTAAAATCCTTCCTTGGTTTTCTTCAAGTCTTTCCTCACTGTGCAATCAGAAAAATATATAAAACACAATAAAGGGCTGGGGAGATAGCTCAGTGCTCTAAGCACCTGCCTAGCAAGTGCAAGGATCCAGGTTTGATCCCCAGTACTGCATGCCATGCCAGCTACTGAAACCAGGCGTGGTGGAGCATGCCTGTAATCCCAGCACTGAGGAGGCTGAGACAGGAGGATCACTACATGTCTTAGCTGTGTAGTGAGACCCTGTACCAAATAAATAAATAAATAAGTAAATAAAAGATTAAAAAAAACCTCCCCAATACAAGTAGGACATTTAAAATATATTTGAGTGGCTTCTTTTTTTCCCCCAGAATCTCAGCCCACCCTTTATAACTGAACTTCTGCTTATTTCTCCAGCATTAACTCTTCACCAACTCTCTGCTTTATGACAGACTTCTGTTCTTCCAAGTGGTTGTTTTCTCTTGCTTCTAGTCTCTGCTCACGAATTTCTGGTGCACTGAATATTTGTCCACCTAAACTCTTTTCTTACACACATCACTGTTTATACCTCAGATGAAGCATCACAGGTTGTGGAAAGTCTCTCCTGGCTCCCAGCTCCAGGCAATAGCTCTGTTTTCTTGATTCTGGATCATGTCCCCTTGCTTCGTCTTGTGACCTCCACTGCTCTGGAAATTCTATGAGGACAGGACCTGGCTTGTGTAGTATTTATCTATTATGTGGATATTTAGGAAATTTTAAGTCTAAATGAATGGAGATATTTTCAGTAGTATTGGGAAAAACAGTTAAATGGAATTTTAAAAACTCTTCTTCCAGTTTTGGCTATTATCAAGAATTTTCCTTTTGCTGTGATCTATGCAAGATTAGAGCTTAAGTTTGTGACTTTTCCTTAAATTGGAATGTCTTAAGGTTCTCCTGCTTTGGATTCACCTTTAAAACTTTCCCAGACTGAGGAAACAAACCTGAGAAGCCAGGTATAGGCAGGACGAGTGTGAATTTAGGTTTATTCTGTTATAGTTAATCATGCAGCTTGATGAGTTCAATGTGTTCTGGTAGATTGTTTTTTTTTTTTTTTTTTCTTTCTTCTGTATTTTAGGGAAGGGTCTACAGGATGTTCAGGGTCTCACTATTAGACAGGACTCGTAGTGATCCACCTGTTTACAGCCTCCCAAGAGCTGGGCCTACAGGTATGGGCCACCATGTCCAGTCTCAATTGCTGTCTCAGCATGCCCCAGGCACGGGGTGGCACTGCAGGCCCAGGGAAGAAACGCTGGGCCCCCTCACCTGCTTGCAGGCTCTTTAATCTTCTGAACTATTTGGCCAGCCTGTTGTTCTAGTAGATCTTGATGCATAATAACTTATGTGCAGACACCAGGAAGGGTATGAAGAGGGACAACCTCATGGAAGGTTAATTTTAGTATTCAAGGACTTGAAGGTGGGTTATTTTAATATCCAAGGACTTGGTTATAGGACAATTAGAATCTTATTTTGCATCTCATGTTGCAAAATATTTTGCAACCATTTATTAACTAATTTCGGGCTCTCTTTAAAGGTGGGTGGTTGTATTGCTATATAATTCATTTCAGCGTTATGTAGGGGCAGAGAGAAAGAAATACTTGCCTTTTGACGATGTTTCAAGCTCTCCCACCAGGCAGACTATGGGACAGAAAAGGGTTCTTTCATTGCTTATTACCTTTCTGTGCCTATTAGCTGCACCTAACCAGGCAGTAAGCATGAGGAGCAAATCATTTCCACCCATGAACTGACTTAAGTCTGGATTTAGGACTTTGTAATGTTCTGGACTATCTGCACTTCTAGTTAAATAAGAGGTTTCTGTGTTTGTTTTGTGCCATGGGCTGCAGGGTTCTATTTAAATCCTTATATAGAAGGGGCAGCTTACTCCACATAAGGATCCATATTTACAAAGCAGTGGTGAGGGCTACCAAAGAGGTGGTTAATTTAATATTCAAGGACTTGATTATAGGACCTTTTTTTTTAGCCCTCAACCCAGCCTAGAGGCTGCTTGCATTTTAAAATGTTTATTTTTCCTCTTTCATCTAAGCATAATCTAATTTTTGTGTTATACAAAAGAATTTATGGTTATCAGAATCTTATTTTGCATTTCATGTTGCAAAGGATTTTGCAACCATTTGTTAACTAATTTCGGGCACTCTTTAAAGGTGGGTGGTAGTGTTGCTATATAATTCATTCCAGCATTATGTGGGGGAAGAGAGAAAGAAATACTTGCTTTTGTTCCAAATATAAGCATCCTATGCAAATTGCATAAAATTATTATTTTAAAAAAGCATAGTAGTACCTTGCTTCTTGATTTATGAGTGGCTTTTTATAGTGAGCTTGTCACATTTTGATGGCAGGATGGTATTTACTTCTCTGCTTTTTACTATGACAGATTATAGTGCCAAGGCCCTAGAAGGCACTGATGGGGATGTGCGAGAAAAGATTATTCCTCTATGTAGTAAAAGCAGTTGAAATTCAATTCTGGTTGAAGTAACTTAAAGGATCAATTTGTACAATACAAGAACAACATTAAATATTTATAAAAATTAATTCACATGATTTATTCTGCACGGTTGACTGAAATGGCAAGGTTCCTATATCTGATGGACATATTTTAGGACAATATATTGAACAAACCATCAGTATCAATATTAGGTCTTTCAAATTATATGAAGTGATGGCATTTAAAAAATTAAAGCAATTGTGCAAGGCTGATTAAGAAGCCGCCCCTACCACGTGGCTTTGCAACTCAAGCTTTTACATTTTTTAATGTTTCATTTTATTGACATTTTTTTCCCTTCAGAAAAAAATGTGTGATTTTTATTAGCCTGGCAGGGGGTGGTGCTACCTCTTGCCAAACAGTCAAGAAAACTCAGGATATTGTATATGAGGAATGAAGACCAGATGTTTAGTTAAAACTTTGCATAACTTTTACACAAATGTAGGCAGGCTTTAAACCAAGACCTTTACTGGGACTTTTTCTCCTTTCTTTCTTTTGTTCCCCTTCCTCCATCTCTTTCTTTCTTTCTTTCTTTCTTTCTTTCTTTCTTTCTTTCTTTCTTTCTTTCTTTCTTTCTTTTTCTTTCTTTATCTGTTGTTCATTTTTATTCTTTCCACTCATCTTTTATATTTTAAAAGTAAACAAACAGTCCTCTTGTCATTCCAACTTGAGCAGGATAAGTTAATGTCTTAGAAAATGTATGCCTTTTCAGTATCTTGTGGGCCAGGTGATATAGGTCCATGGCACAGTGCCTGCCTGGCAAGTACTGAATGAAATTTCTGGTACCAAACAAAAAACAAAGAACAAATAGCATAGTTTTTGTTTTTATTTTGGTGTTTTCTGAAGGATCTTGCTCTAAAATGTATAATATGCTTTTCAAGTATTATTGTATTATAATAGAAAAGAAAATTTAAGGCAGAATAGCTCAGGAAGGAACTAGCCTGATCCCTAGGCTGCTCCTATTGTTTTGACTACACCTTCTCCGAGGAGGAAATTTGTTGATTATTCCTACACTGACAGGGGGTGTGGAGCGCACCTGCAAGGATGACTGGTTTCCGATTTCATAGGTGCAAGGACAGATGTGCACCCAGTGCTAGTGAAATATGACCAGTGTTCACCTACCTTCCAGATGCTCTTGCATCCCCTTGAAAGAGCACTAACTCAAATTAGCACTTGGATGGGTTGTTTGCTTTTCTTTTTAATGGGGTCATCTTAGTTATGTGCTTCTGCGTGTGGAACTTCTTTTTTATTTTTTTGGTGGAACCGGGGATTGAACTCAGGCCCTTGTGCTTGCCAGGGAAGCGCTTATTCTACTGAGCCATCTTCCTAGTCCTGAGTGTGGAACTTCTTTAAAGGCTCTAGGAACCATATAGTTGCCTAGGCTTTCCGCAGAAAACTGGCTGAGCTCTAACCACTCTAGTGTCAACACACTTGCACTTTGGCTTTCGCCTTTCTGTTCCCTCCTCTTTGCTTGCCTCTCTGTTTTCCTGGAGCTCTTATGGGTTCAGTACCCAGTGGTTACCTCTACCACTTGTGTAACATCAAAGAGGAATTTATATTTCTTGTGATATTGTGTGTGTGTGTGTGTGTGTGTGTGTGTGTATTTGACTTTTTTGAGACAGGGTCTTGTTACACAGTTCAGGCTGGGCTTGAGCTCACTTTATAGCCCAGGCTGGTTTCAAATTCGCAATGATCCTCTTGCCTCAGCCTTTCAAGTGTTGGGATGATAGGTGTGTGCCACCATGCCTGGCTTCAATACTGGGTTGGTACAACCTTTCAAAAGGTTGTGTCCATGATATAGCCAGAAGTCACAGCATAACAGTTCTATTGATTAAACTCGATCAATTCCATGACAAATAAAATTCAACCAATTTCAAGCAAGAAAACAGTGAAAGAAGTCAGGTTGATGCTATTATCTTTGGAGGTTCACTTAAAAATAGTTTTAAACCTGTAGTGACTTTGGGTATAATTTTAATTAAAAGAGATTTCCTGGTGAAATTTAGACTGATAGAAAGGTGAAATTTAGACTGAAAATTCCTATACTGATTGAGGTTAAATGAGCTAAATAAATGTTAATGTAATCACCATTAAATACCTAATGGATTTAATTCCATACTGAGTTTTAAAACTTACCAGATTTTAAATTGGTGAGTTTAAGAGATCAGATATTTCTCCTTTGAGAGCATGTAATAAAAATAAAATAGATGAAGTAGGTAATGTTTAGAGCATATTTGCATGAATAAGCAGGTGTGCCAGCTTTAGGGATAAGAGTCTATTATAAACAAAGACAGGATGACCCAGAGCAGTTTTAGAATAGTGGGCCTTAGTAGAGGTGCCTCTCTGATTTAGTGATGGGGCAGCCAATGATCTATGATCTAGAAACATTCCACTGGCAGAGTGATGTGGATATTTAGTGAATCACCCATCTGTCTATATTTCATTCTCTGATTTCTACATCAAGAGCAGTAGAGTTAGGGCTAACGAGATGGCTCAGTGGACTAAACGCCTGCTTAGGCAAGTGCAGGGACCAAGGTTCAATGCTCTGGCACCCCTTGCCACGCTGGCTCCGCCCCCAGGTGCACTGAGACTGGGTACACACTGTAATCCCAGCACTAGGGAGGCTGAAAACAGGAAGATCACTGAGCGTAAGTTGTGTAGTGAGACCCTGTACCAAATACATGAAAACCAAAAAGAAAAAGAAAAACAGCAATAGAATCTACTTTCCTATGTTTTCATTTGTTTATAGGTATTACTTTAAAATCACTTCATATGTATTTTAATCTAATTTTACTTGGATAAAATATTCAGGGAGAAGGAGCCTCAGAGAAGCCTGGTGAACTCTGATTTATATACTAAAAAGAGCATGGAGAGAGAAACAGAATAGGAAAGAAATCACTGTGGGCTCACGCTGGACTTCCCTACTTCTTAATCAGTTTTCTATTATTGTAAATGCTTTGCAGTTGAAGCTTTTGGATTGATGAGAATGCAAAATAAGAGTTGCATTTATCTGATACATTGCTCAGGATTCCTTGATTGCTCATTATCAGCATTCCTAATATATGCTAGCAAAATGGGGAATTCATTGTCTGG
This sequence comes from Ctenomys sociabilis, assembly GCA_004027165.1. Lineage (NCBI taxonomy): Eukaryota > Metazoa > Chordata > Mammalia > Rodentia > Ctenomyidae > Ctenomys > Ctenomys sociabilis. The sequence goes on from PVKA01006445.1 coordinate 79,697, forward strand.
GGACTGGGGTCTTATGCATGGGATTGAGGCCCATAAACCAGCTAAGTGCAAGGACTCAGGTCACCGTCCACATCTTTTCTTAGATCCTCATTTTTCCCCCTTCATTTGTTTTATTATTTCTTCCTCATACTGTCTAGTTTTCCTTTCCTTCTTTATTTGTTTGGCCAATGCTGAGTTTCCATGTCTTCAGTTTTAGCAATTCCATGAAAAACTGTCTTACCTTTCTTAGTTTCAGAGCCAAAGTATCAGGGAAGGACTCTGATCGGCTTGTGTAGATCAGGCTCTCCATCCTGAACCAATCATCTGTGCCCAGATTACGCTCACCAGAGATTCTACTGTGAGGCTGCAAGAGGAGTTGGGGTGGGTGGCTGTACTGCAAAGACAACTCAAGGGGCATCCCATTCAGGTGAAGTATGCTGGTAATCTAGATTCTTTCCTTGAATTCAGTTCCTTGGGCTGAAATCAGTTTTTTGATTCCTCAGGTATTGAAATCTAATTGGTTAAAATCTAAGTTTTGATTTGTGGGTTACTTAAGGGGCAACTTAACCAGTCTGTAGGTGCAGATATTTCTCTGTCTCTCTGCAAAGATGCTGAGGAGGTCTCTATCCCAGCTGGGCAATACCAGTAGACAGTGATTTCAACTGTGCCATCTGGGTCTTTGTTTTTGTAAGCAGGTGTTCTTGTGTGATACTTTTGTAGTTCATGTGAGCTTTGATGACATAAAAAATCCCAAACAAAACAATTCTAGATCTTTCTCCCCCAGGGGTGAGGGCACAATTCCCAGCTATTTCTCTATATATCCATCAAAAGCAATGCCAACCGTGAAAGCCTGTATGATCCTATTTCTTCCCTGGCAGGTGAAAGCCCTGGCTCAGGTGTTTCTCTCTGGCATTGCAGGTGCTTCTTTTTCCAGCATTATGTTCACACCAGATATGAAGCATTGAGAATTTCAAGACCAGATGCTTTGGTCTCTAAATAGTGCTAAAATCTTTTCAATGTGGATCTCTTTTCCTTAATTTTCACACCCTTTATTTTGCAAGGTAATACTGGCTTGCCTCACTTCTTTGCACTGAGTTTGCTAAATAAGTTCTGTGAAACAGAGTAGAGTACTTCATTGCTTTTTGAGTGAGAGAGTTCATTTTTCCATTAAACTGACAGATTTTTCACTCTCTGATATTTGGGCAGTCAAAACAGAATTCAAAAAAGAGTTCAAAAAATTCCTTTCTTTATGTAATGAGCTGTGTAGAGATCACTAAGGAGTATTTATCTTAGAGATAGTAAAAATGAGACTCTTGCATATAATTCCAAATAAAAGTTTATATTCTTTTGGTAATTAGCTTCATTGCTCTCCGTTGATTTTTTGACAATATTTATACTAAATTAGAAGTAGTAATAATAGGACATTCTAGTTCAGCCCTACAAGCATATCTGTCTACAATAAAATATTTGCTTCCAGTGACAAGAAGTATTTTAGAAGTGTTCATTAAAACAATTTGATAACTGTGTATCCATTATTAATAACCTAAGACAGGGAATTACATATTACGTGACTCATGTGACCAATAAGGAAGCTACCATTTCCATAATTATGAAGAATTCATATCACATCCATTTTACTCTTCTGTATCATTTGACCCATTTATGGCTCATTTTGAAAGAGTGAGATTTAAAAATTTATAAAGTTTTTGAATGAAAAATCTGTCAGGTAATTTCTTCCCTGCATTGCTAGCAGTAGTTGCTTTTCGCATGAGCATCCAGGGCTGTGTTGCAAAGAAAGTTCTGGATACTCTGAACGATGCTGACCATCTCCCTCAGGCGTGAGCTTGAGCAGAAGACACACATGTCCTCTCTGGAAAGGTTTCTGAAGGGCAAATTGTGAGGAATTGGAGTGGAGGAAGTTGATTAGAGTTGGCCAATTTCTCGAACAAGATAAAGTTGGGTCATGGGCTCTGTGTTCAGTGGCCCACAGTTTTTAAGCAGCCCATCTGGAGAAAAATGTGAGCAAATGTTAGTATGGCTGGCTGAGTCTTCAGTCCAGTAAATGCCCAACAAACATGAGTTATTGGTTGCTGTTTGTGCTGCTACAGTAACTCCTACCATCTTCTAGAGATAATCAATGTGGTATGTGTGGGAGGGACAGGAAGTGCAGGCTGGAAGGAAAGAGAGCATCATTTGGAAGGTTGGTAGATTCTGTGCAAAAAGGAAAACTATTGCACAAATATTTTCTCGTCCCAAACCCTGAAGAGTTGACTTTGGAGAGTCCTAGACTATTGTAACATTTGTGAACCTGGGACATTGTTTTGAATGCCTGGTAAATTGGTACCCAGAGATTTGACCTCCTGTCATGTGTGATCCCATCACATTACCCTTTCTCTCTGGACATGATTGGAAACAACAGTTGCCAATGTGATTTTGATGAAATGTGACATTTGCAGACTGTGGCCACAGACCAAAGAATCTGAGCCACAGTATCCAGCATTTTACAGGCTACAAAATAGAAGCTCGCCAGCATTTATTGCTTGTACTAACAGCTTGAGCCAAGTTTCCTAAGCCTACAATGCAGACTTCTTAGTGCTGCTAATTTTACTATCAGCAAAACAAAAGGGAAAAGGGGAAATAATACCAAATAGCTGAATGAGAGTGTTGAGAATGCAGGGTGAACAGGGGAATTTGGAAAGAGACTTGACTTTCTGTTTTATAAAATTAAAAGAATTGAGAAAAGATATATTACAGAAAAAGTAATAAGCAGAGATTTTGTGCTGGCCTCTCCTGATGGCAATCATTTGCATGTTAAGATAGCCACCAGGGACATGTTAACATCTCTCTAAGGAAATTTCCAATATGATGGATAGAACTTTAATATTAATAGAGGATTCATCACAGTAATGTAAGTCATAGATCTAAATCTCCCTTCATGAAATGAAAAGTTCTCTTCTAGCCTATTACACAGGTAGTACATGTTTTAAATGGTATCATATAACTGGCCTAAAAATCTTATTATACCTGTAATTTCTGAAATTTTGTTCATTGGAATAGTGACTGGCTGAGTTATCCATCAGTCAGTATGTTATCTAGGCCATCTGAATTTCCCTCCTTTTTATTAATATTTAATGATTCTTAAAATATACTTGTTATACTTTTTTTTACAAAGAGAAATAAAGCTTAATGCAACATATACCTGAAGTATTTCACATACATGAAGTAGGTGTGAAAAGAAGATGTGGCTATTATCTATTTGTTGATTATTATGCAAAGAAGAAAAATAATTTTGGGGTTCTATTTAGTATAATTACCTAGTCCATAATCCCCTTTCTTCCTCTGGGTTTTCTTGACTTCTTGTAATACTGAAGCCAGATTGAGTGTTTGTGTGTTTTCTAGAATCTTACAATACGATGGAAAACTTTTTGAAATGAGGATGATAGCAATGCTGATATTAATAACAGCATACATTAAGACTTGCCTGACACTTTTTTCAAGAGAAAATCCAACATTTACTAGTGCAGCACACAATCACCTTTGCTTTTCTTAGTCTCATGCAGGAACACAGGGCTCTGAGAACAGAACACGAAAATAAACATAAAGCTTGTACTCAGAAGAGTAGGCCCTCTACTTCTATCAAGATAAAGAGGTTCTCTTTAACCCCAGGAGCTGACTTGTGTGTTCACTTTTTGTTGACTTACACCATGCATTGGCTCTGCTATGCTTGAGGTATATTTACATGGAGTAGCTCATGCAACCTCAGGGGTATTTTTCCTGTTTTTGGTTGGCATACATTTTATGAGAGGAAAAGATTTTGAGAAGTTCTGCTATAAAGAAACTGTTTAATAGATAATTCATCATTTAAAAACTTTTTAAAGTTATAATATTTTAAAAGTAAGACCTATAAACAATTATGAAATGCCACCCCAGTGGAAGTATTCACAAACTTGAGCTCTTCTTATTTTCAGAGTTAGTTTTTTTTTTTTTGAAAACTTTGTGGTGAATTCCTATCCATTCTTAAGTCTTG